>LTAE01000311.1:0-40853 GCA_001647135.1 Pontederia paniculata | reverse complement strand
GAGAGAGAGAGAGAGAGAGAGAGAGAGAGAGAGGAGAGAGAGAGAGAGAGGGTTTGAGGGAGATGAAGTTAAGCAGGACAATTTATAGGAACAAAAAATATTAGATGATATTTGGGAAGATAAATATAAAATGGTTGTAATTAGCGATGAGAGAAGCCAAAAAAGGCAATTAAAACCAAATTAGACTAATTCTGGTGTTTGGAAGTTGGTGAACTGTCAATGTGAATAGGGTTTAATGTGCTATGCTTTGTAGACATGTACATGGAAAATTGTTAAGTTATTTTTTTTTATTTTAAGATTTATTATTGATTTTTTATTAAGTGATTGAGATTTAAAAGTTATATGCTATTATATTAAAGACATAAAAAAAGGTAAAATATTTGTGTAAAGCTTGCCCACTTTTACTCATATTTAAATTATAAGCATGCTAATACAGATCAACACTAATAAACTTGCACTAGTAAGTCTACCTAAAATGTGAGAGAAAATATCTGTAAATTATAGCTTTGCCCAAGTAAAAAACTACAATAAATATATACTTTTTATACTTCAAAAATTTTTTTTGAGATTAATAAGGCTTATGAAACTCTTGATAAAATTAGACGGACTTAAATAGTAAGATTAGGTGAGGTGTGAAGAGCTTATAGAAGTGCTTTATTTTATATTCTCAAATATTTTGTAATTTTAGAAGTAAAATACTTCACGATTGAATTGTGATGATTTCTAATATCTTCAAGTTCTCATATCTCGGAGTTTTTGCCTTTTGTTTGAATCTAATAACGAAATATTTAGCCGTCTAACAGAGGTATACAAACATTATATGTTTATCTCTTTTAACCTTTTTTGTCGATTCAACATTTTACTCCCCCATTTTTTTTCACTTTTCTAATTAGTCGTATGTCAATTGACAGTTCTATCATTCCTAAGTTAAGTAGTTGAAAAAAATCTTATAACATTCATTTTATAACTTCTATTATTCCATCTTTTTACTGCTGCATTTCTTCCTTCTTTGTTTGTAATTTTTCTACTTTACCATTTACCATTCGAATATAAAAAAAATCTTAATTAAAATAAACGTGATGACATTTGAATGGACAAAGCGTCCTTTTAAAACAGGGGAAATCTGTAAGAAAAACAGATGATGGACCCGGGATGAAAAATAAGATGCGAGAGGGAGAATTGCAGTACGTTTTTTATCTAAAAAAATAATATAGTAAATAAAAAATGTACAAATTTGACATTAGTTAACTTAACAATCTATAATTGCTTATATATATATATATGAGCTGAATGCATACTTATTTAATAAAGCATGATTATTTATTAATTTTTAAGATCTATAGTTAGTTGTGTTGTGTTTATGCAAAGTAAGAAGTAAAATTTGAATTGGCAAAAAATGACCAAATAAGATGAGAAATATCATTCTCAAACATTTTCACCCCATTTGGCTATTGTAATCAGACTAAAACATAAATTTAATTTTACCGAATTTTATCAAATTACGAGACAGTACTTACCACTAGAATTAGGGTCATATAATCTCATATTTTGACTAGGCATAAAGATTTTACTTTTCTCTTTTATTCTTTATTCTCCTTCTATTTTTTTCTTTTATCTTTAATTTATATTTTAGCTTTACTTTTAAATTTAAATTACTAATATTTAATCATACATGTTTGGTTTTTATTTTATATTAACTCAATAGTGTAATTCTAAAAAAAAATTAGTGTAAATTTAACAAATTATTTTGTATAACATATTTACATTTAATTTTAAATGTTAAGTTTTATTTTTATACTAACTCAATAATATAATTCTAAAAATAATTTTAGTTTACTTTAACAAAATGTTTTATATATCATATAAAATTTACCTTTTAATTTAAAATATCATTTAATTTTAATGTTAAATTTCAATTTTATACTAACTATATAATAGCTCTAATTTTTAATTTATTTTTTTAAAATATTTTATATATTATATATTATCCACCTTTTAGTTTAAATTTTTAATGTTTAATTTTAAATGTTATATTTTAATTTTATATAATGTATGTTTTTAATTTAAGCTTAAAAACATAATTTGTACATTATATAAAAGTAAATTTTATTTATTATTATATTTTAAAAAAATATGTTTCAAACTATTTTATTTTGTTTATTTATAATATATTTGTCTAAATAATTATTTTTTTATTCACATACTATTCATCCAAACAGTCATATAATTTAATATTTTTAGTTCATTCGTACAATTATTTTGTCAAATTAAACTATTCATTATAAACTGGAGAATCCCAATTTTAATTTTCAAAATGGTCCAAGTACCTCAAACTGTACAACTAATTTATATTTTTTGGCTGTTTAAATATAAGAATATATTATTCACTAATTTTATTATCTTTTATCTTATTCAATAATTAAAGAAAATTCTTTGTTTGAATGAAAAGTGAATAAGATAAAAAAAATATTAATAAAAATGAAATATGCTTGAAAAGAAAAGAAAGTAGAATAATGTTATTCTTTATGGGGATAAGAATACATATGTTTTTGTAATGACTAAAAAAATAATGCTTTTGTTGTTTTTAGGTAGTTTTTGAAAAAAAAATATTTGTTTATATTTCACTTCATGTTTAGCATTATTTTTAATACTCTTATTATTTAACATTTTTTCATGAACAAAAAATATACAAAAAGTAATAATTTTATTAAAAAAATTATCTCAAAATATATTTTTTCTCTAAACAAATGGACACTAGATATTGGGGATGAAAGTAGAAGTTTTTAATGTAAAAAAAGACTACTATTTTTTAGTGTAGTTTCTTAAATAAAGAACTTATCAATTTTTTGGATAATTTTTTCGATCTCCTATATCTTTATAATTAATTTACCATAATATTAAAGAATATTCTATTAGATAAATTAACATTAACTATATATTATATATTATAATATAATTATTTATGACTTATATACTTTTATTAATATTTATTCACGAAATATTTACTTTAATTGAGTAATTTTATATATGTTAAAAATATTCAAGACATAATATATATAATTTTAATTATGTAAGTTTTTATATGGTTCTTCGAGTGATTTTAAAATTAAAAATCGTTTAACTTTTTTCCGAATTTAGAAAATCTAAATTTTTTATGCTGTGTGAAGTCGATTTTTCAAATTTGTATTTTTGAAGCTTTTTCTTACACCCCAACTAAATATATTTAATGATACTTTGAAAAGAAAATTTAAAGGGTAATTGCAAATTTCAGTTGCCTCGATCCCTTTTGTTTTCTTTTCCCTCCTCTTTAGAAAGCTGTCTGTTTAAGAGAAAACCCTCGAACTAGGGTTTTGTGTATACGGCCACAGACCTCCGCCAAGGGCAACAATGGCGGGCGGCAATGAGCCGGATATGAGGGGGTTGACGGATCTCCTCCATTCCTCCACCAAGCTCCTCGAGCAGGCTGCCCCTTCCGCCCACTTCCCCCCTCTCCAGGTGATCCCTTCTCTCCGTTTCTTTTCCAATTGGACGTCTTCGATCGACTTCGCTTCCTAAGTCGTCTCTTGGTTTCTTCGATGGATCGCTTGGCAGAGGAATTTGGATCAGTTGGAGTCGCTGTCCAAGAAGCTCAAGTCCAAAACCCTCCGCGCAGACGCGCCGTCCCAATTCGTGTCAGCCACCAGGTACATTTGAAGCTTGATTTTGGTCTTATGCGCTCCAATTGTATTTGTTCAACCTCTACGCGTGAAGGGTGGTAAAAGTTGTGTCTTGGCGTGTCTGAAGTCGTTCTTAGGTGATTTTTCTTTCTCGTTGTTTGTTTGCTATGACAGGTTGCTTGCACGCGAAGGGATTAATGCTGAACAGCTCGCCCGGGATCTCAAGTCATTCGAGCTCAAGGTTCTTATGTTTCCTCTTCTTTTCTGAGAAGTGAAAGGACTACTACATTAGCCATTTCGACTGATCCTCTGACTCCTCATTTCTTTTTGGGTGACGAAAATTTGTAGTCATCCAACTTTTATGTAACTAGTGGCATGGGAACAGCTGAAAATCAATATGATGCTATGATTGTTCTTGTATGTTTGATGGTCATCTTCCATTCAATGGAAGCATGTTATATGTTGTAGGCACCATTGGATCGTGATTAGATATTATGTTTCAAAATTGAGAATTTCTAGATTGCTTTCTGACTTCAATTCTGATTACTTAACAGTTTGAGAATACTAAATTATCTCATTCTCACATGAATTCAGTGTGGAAACTATAAAAATGTCAATCCACTCTAATTTAAAGGGATCATTTTCAGTTCTCACATTTTTGTATGATGGTTCTTTTCTGTGGAGAGATGTTTGATTGAGTTATTGAGGCCTATAAGTATCTTGAAGCTTTTAGATCTTATTCTGTTGTCCTTCTTGTTTTTGTGCTTTTAGACAACTTTTGAGGATGTCTTTCCATCTGAGGCAACAACTGTCGAAGAGTATCTGCAGCAGGTATTTCATTTTACTTTTCATAATCTATTATGCGTGTAATATATTTGAACTTGGTATTGTCATTTCTATGATGTTTCATGGACTGAGTGAACTTGAATGTGCTAATAGGTTCATGAAATGGCAATGGTATCAGCCATTCAAGAAGCTCAGAAGGACAATTTACGAGGATTTAATGATTACATGATGCAAGTGTTGGAGGTCAGCATATTTTTCTTGTTTCCCCTTTGTGCTTACTACTTTCACTAGAATACACTCATTCCTTGTCTTATCATAGGACAAGTTCTCAAGTTATTATTTCTGAAATTATTTTAGTTTTTTATTTGTTTGGATAATTTATTTATTCTAGCTTCAAAAGTTATACTTGTTATTAAATACATAGATTATAATAACTTTTGGTGACCAAGTGCTTTTTATTTGCTAGTCTTTAGGGAAAGAGAACCATTCTCAGGGAAATGGAACACCTAAACACAAAAATTATTCATTATGCAGATAATGAACAACATGCAAATTACTATTGGACAGATCTCGATTCAAGCATGTTCATTCTTGTATTTTACGTATTCTATAAGTTTCATGTGATTTATCAAACATTAAACGACTTTGTCATTTCAATCATTGATGTTTCATCTTGAGCTTGTAATATGACTTTGACATGCTTCTGATCTGCCATTGGAATAATCAGATTTTCTTTGTTTCTTTGCTGTTTACAAGAAGAGTTACTATTTAATTAGCATCTGACTATATATGATTGTGATGGACACTTTTACATGACATTTTAGTTATTTCTTCAGCTTTTGAGCTCTGATAATTTTCAATGTAGGATAACTGGCAAAATGAGAAGAGAGACTTTTTACAAAGTTTAAGCCGACTGTCTACTTTTCCAAGGACAAATGCTGGTTCTTTAAGTGGAGGACTAGTACGTACCAGTATGATTTCCTCTCAGGTTTCCAGCCCTCATGTTTCCAAGAGTCCCTTGAGAATGGAAGTTATGCCACTGGCTGCTAAGCCCATTCTTGAAAAGAAGGCTGCAGTCTATGCTGAAACCGTGAGGAACCTTAATGATTCTAGAGGTCGGGGATTGCCTTTTAAAGTAAGTCGTTCCTATATTTTTCATATAAACTCTTATAGGTGCTCATGACGAAGTTCGTATTACTTAGGATAGCCTAAGCACTTCTTTTGCAGTGTCTAACATAATAGATATAGAAGCTTCCGAGGACAGATTTATAATAAATAAGCTATTAAATTAAGATGTTGTACTAAATAAATGGTTCACCAACTTTTTGTAGCCGGCTTCTGCATTTAAGTCTGCATATGACAGTTTGGGTCCTGAAATTTCTGGTACGAAGTCAGTCACCATGCAGAAAATCTGGCATTTGATCCAGGTAAGCCTATCAAAGCACATTTCACTTATAAAACCTGTTCTATCAATTTGTAATTTTGAGCCACATTTTTTCTGCTTTGATTGACAAAAAATGGATGGCTGTGAATTACTATGTTCTTGCTAGATTATAAACTTATATGATTTCCTTGACTTAAATTGTTTTCTTGTATTTAGGCATTAGGTGGTGAAGGTTCTAATTACCAACGCAAGTTTTCAAGAAAAATGTCTTTGATAATTGGTGCAAGGCGCCACCTTGAATGGGGCCATGAAAAGTATCTTCTAGATACCATTCAAAGTCATCCTACACAGGTAGTATTCTGCTCTAGTTATTATTACCTTTCGCTCTCTGTTATTTGAAGAATAAATATTTTCTGCTTATCGCAATAGATAGCCAGTTTCTTTAGAAAGAGAGTAAAGATCACCATTTTTTTGTCATCTATTTATCTAAATATTAGGTTATGCATCAGTAAAATTTCAAGCAACTGCTTTTGTTATTATGGTAATTTTCTTTTGCGTTCTTCATGTATTTTAGCTGTAGTTACCAAATAAATATTTCCATGAAAAATTAGGCGGTGTTTAACATCTTTCTTTCTTTTGTTGGCATCAATTTCCATGGTACTCTTGAATATATCAGAATCTTGTTAACGTTAAGATTGCTCAATCTTAGATATATTTTTGCCAACTATTAAGTGTTTTCTTTAGTTTGGCTGTTGAAATTGACATCCACTCTGTTTTCATTGTTGTAATAGGCTGCTCTCGGTGGGGCTGTAGGCAATCTTCAAAGAGTGCGGGCATTTCTTCGGGTTTGTTGGCTTCTGTGTCTTTCTTAAAATTTATCCATATTCACTGAAGCTCAAGCACTTCATCTTGTTTTTGTATAAACAGGTTCGCTTGAGAGATCATGGCTTGCTAGATTTTGATGCAGGTGATACCCGTAGGCAACCCCCAATTGACACAACTTGGCAACAGGTTATTTCTGAATTTATATTTTGCAATTGTTAATATGAATTATGTTCTCTTTTCATTAAAGGAATTTTAACCATAAAAAATTAAAGGATTTTTCTTTGAGAAGGTGGCTTTGATATATTATTGTTCTGCATAACAGTCTGGTATCAGTTCTGTAATTCTGGTTTTTTTCTTTAAATTTATAATGGTTTCTGTTAACCTAAGGGGAGCCTTGTTACTTATGAGTTTATTTATACTCTTGGTGGGCATTGTCAACACATAAAAGATATGATGTCCATATTGGTTCATAATATTTGGACACAAGTATGAGCTTCAGGTTGGCATATATCCGATGTCAGGGCAAAATTAAGTATTACACTAGTATCCAAGAAACATTTGTGACATGAGTAATTGGGGGTAAACAAAGAGTCTACTTAACATGGGTACTGATTGTATTGTTGAAAAGTTCGCCTTAAGATGTGTGTGATCTTGTTTTTATCTCATTTCTAGTTATCCTTGTGATAAAGCAGAAATATGCATGAGTTATTAAGTTCCTTTGTGAATGGTTTTGAATGAAATAGCTTATGCATCTCTTTCTCAAAAAAGTACGTAATGCATTTATTTGAACGAAATTGATTTTTTATGCGAAAGTAATTATAGCAGATACACTAACAAATGCACTAGCCACACAAGTAATATAATGAAGAGTAAGGTTATCAATCCTTCAAAGACTAATAATACTAACTATCACCCAAAATTGTTAATTGAGAAAATTCATATTGAGTGGATTTTTTTCAGAACGAGAAACTTAATTGAAATATAGTAATTTAGAAGTTAGGTGAAGAGAATATCAAATTTGTAGAGAATTAGGGCAAAACCTCGTCTACTCTACCGATGCTATGGAACAAATCATAAGTATGAAAAAACTTATAAACTAATGATAAAGTGGAGAACTCTAGGTTTGTCTAGCTCATCCATATCTCATGCTTGAGTTATCTATCCTGCAAATAAAAGGTAAGAATTAATTCTTTCGATTTTAACCCTAACAAGTTATTAAATAAGATTCGTTAAAGTTAGTTTCTTCTTGATGAAGAGTTCCTTCGATTTTTTCTTAATTGACTACGCAATGTTAGGGCTCTTTCGTTTTTCTTCCAGGTTATGGTATTCATTCACGGTAAAACCCTACATCAACTTTGAGAAAACATTCACATGCAATAATAACTCTATCCTTTCGAGAAATCAACTCGTGCAATTAGTTCAGTATACATAACAACATGGTTCAACTTGATAAAATTTAAAAACGAACAACTCCATCAAATACAACAACAACAACAAAGCCTTATCCCACTAGGTGGGGTCGGCTACATGGATCATACGACGCCATTGCGCTCTATTAGTAACCAAATTTTTAGGTATATTATTCGCTAATAGATCTCGTTCTATTAGCTCGCCAAGTGTTCGCTTTGGTCTCCCTCTCCCTCTTTTAATCGGACTCCAGATTATTTGCTCTACCCTCCTTACTGACGCATCTAATGGCCTTCTCTGAACATGACCAAACCACCTCAAACGATTTTCTACCAGCTTCTCGCTAATAGGTGCCACTCCGACTCGTTTACGTATATGGTCATTCCTAATCTTATCCTTTCTAGTATGACCACACATCCATCTCAACATCCTCATTTCAGCTACCCCCACTTTATGTTCATGTTGTCCCTTCATAGCCCAACATTCACTACCATATAACACTGCTGGTCTTATAGCAGTGCGGTAGAATTTCCCTTTAACCTTATGGGGTACTTTCCTATCACAAAGGACTCCAGTAGCCTTCCTCCACTTACACCAACCAGCTTGAATTCTATGGTTAACATCATCATCAATCTCCCCATCTTGTCTTATAATTGATCCCAAATATTTAAACTTTGTCACTTGAGAAATTATATCATCTCCTAACCTAACTTCCGAATCGCCTCTAAATTGTCTATTCGTGAAATTGCAATGCATATACTCTGTCTTATTCCTACTTAAACGGAAACCCTTTGACTCCAACGTGTTTCTCCATATTTCCAATTTTGCATTAATCTCATCTTTTGAGTCCGCTAAAAGTACGATATCATCAGCAAAGAGCATGCACTTAGGTACCTCATCTATGATACTCTCGGTTAGAGCATCCACAACTAAGTTAAACAAATATGGGCTTAAAGATGATCCTTGGTGTAGGCCAATTCTTATAGGAAATGCTTTCGTCTCTCCTCCTGGTGTCCTAACCTTAGTCAATGCCCCATCGTACATATCTTGTATAATCTTAATATATGCAACACCCACTCTTTTCTTTTGCAAGGCTTTCCAGAGTACCTCTCTTGGTACACGATCATACGCCTTTTCTAAATCAACGAAAACCATATGTAAATCTCTTTTCCTACTTCGATACTTCTCCATCATTCCCCTTAGTAAATAAATCGCCTCTGTAGTGGATCTTCCTGGCATGAATCCAAATTGTCTCTCAGAAACACTAGTCTCCACTCTCAACCTATGTTCAATCACTTTTTCCCATAACTTCATTGTATGACTCATAAGCTTAATCCCTCTATAATTTGCACAATTCTGAATATCCATTTTATTTTTGTAAATAGGAACTAACGTAATCATCAGACATCTTTTTTGACCGTAAAATCTCGTTAAACAATTTACATAACCACAACACACTTTTTTCTCCTAAACATTTCCAAACTTCAATCGGTATCCCATCCGGTCCAACAACTTTACCATTCTCCATTTTCTTAAGAGCTTCTCCATCAAATATCAAATTTAATTTGAAAATCATCTCAGAATGACTAGAAAAATAAAGAATAAAGAGAACTCTGGAGGGAGAAAAGATGATGTCGCAGGTGTCTCTCAATTTCCCTTGCAATGCATCGATCACCCGAGCCTCCAATGCCTTCTCTTCAAATCTCTTAAGCGTGCTATTCTCTTACCTTGCCCTCCAAAGATGATTTATCGAGTACCATAAGGGTCGTATCTATAGGTTGTCAGAAGTCCCCTAGGGTTTAGAAACAAATGAGTGGGTTTGGAGCAAAATTCATGTGTAAACAAGGCGCCGCGATTCACGGCCCGTAAGTAATTTTCATGGTTTGTAACTTATCAAAAATTGCGCTGACAAGGGGTCTTTCACAGCCCGTTAGCTTGTTATCATGGCCCATCATTCCATGTGCAGAAATACCATAATTCGGTTGCTCCTCTGAAGAAACATCACCGAGCATGAAAGGGCTCGCAACGCTGAACTTCTTGAATCCACAATCCATTAATGTACTTGTGGCCCGTGAATGGGTTGAAATACTATTTTTGTTGCTATATTCATCTCTTTTCGTCCAAATTTGATTCTTTCCACACCCGAACAATAAAAAAAACATGAAATTTGGGTTATGCAAACAAATGAGCCTAAAACATATGCATGCCTAAATGCACCCCTCAATTTTTATTTTGTCAAATGGTCAGCATATTTTATTTTTTTATTTTCTTTTGAATTCCTTATGTTGCTTAATGGTAGTTACAATTGCCTGACACAATTGTTTCAACTTAAAGGTTTCAAAAAAAATGTTTAAGGGCATGTTTAGGAACCAATTATTTTTAAGGATTTGACTCAATCCATGGTCTTTTCGTCGCTTGTTGGAAAAAAGTCGATTGACATGTTTGGGAGTCACACTTTTTATATAAAAATCCTTTGAAAACTCATCTATCCATTGGGAAAAAAAATTAGCCCAGACCTCATCTTTTTCCTATGACTCTGGCTCATCCCGATCTCGCCGCCGCAGCCGGTTGCAATACGGGCACGGACATGCATCCGCTGTGCTGCATTTCTGTCGACTTCGCTGGAATTGGCAGCCGCTTGCTGCCGCCGGTGGCAGTCGGATGCGGAGCTCGCCACGCTAGCGGATCCTCCTCCTCAAGGCGGAGGCGCCATTGCCGGTATCCACTAAATGTGGACGAACATCGGCAAGGGGTGGCAGCGCTGGTGGTTCTCGCTCAGGAATGGCGTACTCACCTACTCCAAGATCATCCACTGTCAGGGACAGAACAAGAAGCAAAGTACCATGCATGCACGGAGCAACCAGTGCTGTTCGTAGGAGAAGTTGTCAAAATTCCCATTTGGGGAAAATATATTTTTTTCTCAAAAGATGGTACCCAAACACCCGAAGTCTAAATTCCCATTCAATAAAAAAACAGAGGAATCCACTTTTAAAAAATTGACTTCCTTAGGAAATTGGCAACCCTTGAAATATGTTTGTGGGTTGCCAAACAGGCCCTAAATGTCCACGAAGCATTTTCATTTGCTGCATTAAACTTTGAAACAACTTTTCCATTGCATTCCTTTAAAAAAAATCCCAGTACTCATAAGGGGATACATTTTACAAGTGCACTTTTGCTCAATGCACTTTGGATATACTAATGTAATTTCAAACTAACATTAAGAATCATTGGCCTCCATTCTTCTATTGATTCATTCAAGAGAATATTCTGGTTGGATCAAAGAGTAGTAGCCTTTGACAAACAGGATATTGAGTTTTGCAATATTATGGTATTTCATTTTGATAATTTTGCAGATTTATTATTGCTTGAGGACTGGCTATTATGAAGAAGCAAGAAATGTCGCTCAATCATCGAGAACTGCACACCAGTTTGCACCACAGGTACATATTTTGTACTTTTGATCTTCAAATCTTTTTCATGCATCCATGAGTAACCTTTTGCTCGGCAGCTTGCTGAGTGGATTTCATCTGGAGGAATGGTGTCACCGGAAACTGCTATTGCTGCCTCTGAAGAATGTGAGAAAATGTTAAGAATGGGGGACCGAGCTGGTCGGCCTGGGTATGACAGGAAAAAACTTTTACTTTATGCTATGGTTTCTGGTAGCCGTCACCAGATTGACAAACTGTTAAGAGATTTGCCAACACTTTTTAGTACTATAGAAGATTTCTTGTGGTTTAAATTGTCAGCTGTAAGAGACTGTTCTGGTGGTTCATCTTCTGTAGTCTTAAGTGAGGGCTTGGTCCCATACAGCTTGGATGATCTCCAAAGTTATTTGAATAGATTTGAGCCATCATACTATACAAAAAATGGGAAGGATCCCCTAGTCTATCCTTATGTTTTACTTTTGAGCATTCAGTTACTTCCAGCAATTCTGCACCTGTCAAAGCAAGTGGGAGAGGAGGGGTACAATATTGATGCTGTACATATTTCAATTGCTTTATCGGACCATGGAGTTCTTGCTGAAGGAGTTGGCGTCAGCCATCAGACTGGAGTCATGGATGCATGTGCTGAGGTTGCCAGCATAATACAACAGTATGGTTCAGTCTTCTTACGTCATGGTAATCTTGAATTAGCATTGGAATATTATGCACAAGCTGCTGCTACTATGGGGGGAGGAGAGGTGTCATGGACAGGTCAAGGCAATACTGATCAGCAAAGGCAACAAAGTATGATGTTGAGACAGTTGCTTACTGAGATATTGTTACGGGATGGTGGCATTTCTCTTTTACTCGGGCCAAAAGGTGCTGGAGAAGAAGGTGCTGTTAGTAAATACATAATGGATTGGAATAGTCGTCGGCAATTTTTACTTGAAGCTGCCCGTCAATGTCAAGAAGCAGGTCTATATGACAAGGTGGGTTTCTTTTTTCTTTCTGTAGATTGAAGGTCAAGCTTAGAATTGTCTAACCGGCTATGCTCTGTGTTAAATATTCATCTTTTCTTCTTCTACCCTGTTTTGTCAACAAATTGACTGTTCGAGAATAATGTTGGGCTGTAACACAGTGCAGCCTTTATGTCACTTTAGTTACTGGAACAGTATGGCATGTCCCTTTTGAAACGTCGATTATCTGCATCATCCCTCTGCTCTAGTTATAAAGGACTTGGTTGTAGTACTATGCCCATTTGAGAAATAATTGAAGTTATTTGCTATTCAATTGGTTTAAAGTAGGGAAATAATAGTAATGCTGTAAGCATTGTTAAAGTGAAACAACCTTAGTACATCCATTTATTTATTTGGACATGATAAAAATGAATCGACAATAGATATGCAGCACGTCAGAATTTGCTTTGTGCGTGTGTTTAAAGCTGTCACATACTGCTCCATGCTTAGCAAAAAAATTATGATGTGAACATTATCTATTTCGTTCTCTTGATGATATTCATGCCTTTTTACTTCTTTTATATCTGCTTGGCTTAAGGCCATTTTATAATGGCAAATGACTCCATCATCTGGCAATTTAAATGTCTATCACACTTGATTTGAAGAATAGATTATTAGCAAGTCTAACGTCCGGCTTTTTTTTTTTTTGAGAAGCAAAGGATGGTTACCTTGAGTAGCCATCCATTTTATTAAATTAGTTGTTTATAATGTTTCCAAGGTACAAAACATCAACTTATATCTTAGACCAATCCCTCACTAAACTATTTCCCATAATCACAATTTTTCTATGTAACATCTTTCACCCCGGAAAATGCATCCATTTTGTTGGAGCGAAATTGACCATAAGAAAGCAAAAGGAATAGCTTTATTTACGATGACAAAATTATGCTTTTTGGTTGTATTATCTTTTAACATATTTTCTCAATTTTAGTCTGTAGAAATCTATAAAAGAGTTGGAGCTTTTGCTATAGCACTAGAAACAATCAACAAATGCCTCTCGGATGCAATATGTGCCATGTCACGTGGTAGGCTAGATGGTGACAGTCGAGCATCTAGCTTAATTCATTCTGGCAATGACATATCAGAGGCTTACAAATACTCATCTGTGAGCAGGTGACTTCAAACATGATAGCTTTATTTTCTATCCTTGCTGATTTTACTTCCGTTAAGCATTTTATCATTGCTAGTAAAATAGATAATCATTGAAGGAATTGGTGTTTAAATCTGATACAATTCAAATACATGTATTCTTTGGCATCAAACAATGCATGTATCATATTTGCTTCTACGCATCTTTACAGTGGAATAATTTCTAAGTTGGCTGTGAAAATATCTCTTTTGAACTATATATGCAGATTCAGCCTCTAATATTGTCCTGTAACGGAAACATAGTCAAATGATAGTGTGGGGTTCACCTGTCAAGATGAAGGGTTTCCTTTCCCTCATCGTTTTTTCATTTTCATGAAGAAAAAAAAAGATCAGAAGCAGTGTTGCAATTCCACCTCCCTCATCTATCACTGTCCTAATTGATCAAGAATGAACAATAACAGCCTTTTCATGATAAGAACTATTTATGATCTTTAGGTGCTCATATTTTTTGAATCACTTCTTTTCAACACTTAAATATCTTTGATTATGCATTTCCATTTATATTCTTAAACATCAATCCCATGTATTATTTGATACATTTCTTTGTTATGGAAGCATTTGACTTATCCTTGAACTTCACTCTACCAACCAACATTCTTGTTGTTATACTTGGGTTAGTAAGGTCACTGAAATGTTCTATCTAAATAACTGTTTGGTAAGGACCTTCTAAGGAAACCAGTTGGCAAGGAAGACAAGTTGTGTAGAAGACAGGTCATAAGAACCTCTCAAGAAAGGCCAGGTCTTAATATGAGGCGATCAGGACCCAAGTGGTTATTCTTTATCCAATAAGGGAAGCTACTTCTTAGAATGTGACATAAAACACTAACAGGAGTTTCAAGTGACCAATCCATAATATTAATGCCTCTGTATGAAGTATGCCCAAAAGGTCATTGCAATTGTCCTCCCCGCTTGTACTGAGAATATTAAGAGAGTGCCATACAATAATCTGTAACTCACATTTTGATAAGACAGGTTCCGTTCCACTGTTGCTTTGATGTCTTGATGATATCATGGTGTACGAGCTCCATATTATTCTGCTAATTCTTGCTGGAGATTCTGATTTAGGACTTTGGATTAAAATCTAACCAGAGCTCATAACATTCATGAGAGGGTTCATTTCTAGCATAGTTTACCATATTTCTGTTCAGCACCTCTAGAAAAAAGTTTTGTTAAACTAATGCCAACACGGCCTGAGTTGATCTTTGGATCACCTAAAATTGCTTTAAGCTCCTATGATTTACCGGTTGGCTTAGTTGGTGAGCGAACTAAGTGTTGGGATAAGGGAGCTAGCAGCTCCAAGTTCAAACCCCAAAGACATAAGGGGTTAGCCTTCAACACTTTATACCCTTGGTCATATTGGTGACGGGTTAGTAGCTTGTGATATTGGTTGTTCTCAGGCAATCCCCAAAAAAGTTCCTGTGGTTTATGATAACATGCATTTATACTAGGAATGCAAGATTTCTTCTTTTGGGTTGACCATAACCTGTGGCTTGTAAATTTTGCCTGCAGCTTTCAAGAAAAGGAGCTTGTTACTGAGCAACAGACGGTTTTAAGGCAGCTTGAAGCTATTCTACATGTCCATAGATTAGCAGGATCTGCCAAGCATGTTGATGCTCTAAGGGAGATCACTTTGCTCTCGTTCCTTCCACTAAATCCACGAACACCTGATCTTCAGTACGATGTTTTTCAGAATTTATCATTGCATGTACAAGCATGTGTACCAGATCTTCTGAAGATCGCTCTTGGTTGTCTGGACAATGTTAAAGACACTGATGGGACACTTCGTGTTTTCAAGTCTAAGGTAGGTATCCCAGTGTCTTCTTAACGTTGATAAAATTTTCACCTGAAGAATCTCTGAAAGAAATCAAATGGAGAATTTTGGGAACTGATAATTTCAATATGAGTAATCTTCCTATCCTAAAATTCTCTAAATGTTTTTATGTACTATTTGTTATTGAACGACTTACTAAACTGCTTAGCCAACATGCATACAAGTCAAATGTTGTGTTCAACCAAAATTGTTAAGATCTCGATCTATCTTATTATCTTTTTTAACCTTCCTCAGATCTTACTATTTAACTTGTAGGATCCTGATGATCCTTGCATGACCTTGCATTCAACTCCAATACCTGAAAACAAAACTAGACAACCAATCATGTTCAAACGTAAACCATCTAGTGGACTCTTGTTGCACATCATCCTAATCTCATTTGAAAATTTATCTTAAATGTGCAACCTTTCTGTTATTTCTTTTCTAAAAGAATGACCTCTGTTATTATGTAAAAAATGTGGACCATTGAGTTTTAAGCTAATTATGTCATCTATCGTCTTTTGCGATTTATGGATTCTTCTTGCCAACCTGTGCACAAATCTGTGGTTCGTGGCTTTCATCGTTGGATTGTGAATACCAGTCTTCTCATGAACCCATAAAAACATTGTGTTCCCTAGCTGCCACAATAATTTACATTAGTTACTGAAATGAGATACTACTTAACTAATCTCCCAGAGATTGAGAGTTGCATGTTTCAAGCCTTCAACGAAATGTTCTGAGAAGCATAAAAAATATTGTCCTTCCAGATCTAGACAATTCCGAAGATAGAGTAATGTGGAAGTTTTGTGACTTGCAAAGCGATGATTGCTTTTCCATATTCCATTCTTGCTTATCCTTGTTCCCTTTTGCAGATTGCAAATTTGGTGGCTACCAATATGAATAGAAATTGGCCACGAGATTTGTATGACAAGGTTGCACGAAGCATATGACTTGTTTGCTTTCATTTCGAGCTTTGTTGACATGAAGTTTCCCTAGTCGAAGTGTAGAACCTTATTAGTGTTGAAGGTTGTGCTGCAAAGAAGAGATTCCTTTTCGTTGATTGTCTTGTGGCTTGTTAATCATAGTGCTTTACCGGCAGCTGCGTATGCCAAACAAAGTCCTGTTGTGTATAATGTTTTAGTTGCAAACGGCAGGGAATGGTTGTTCTGAATTTTGCATTGTGATGACAATGTGCAAATTTCAAACCATAAAAGAATTATGCCCGAATTTGTACTTGGAGGTGCGCAATATTCAAATTTGTCGTTCTGTAAAGTGTAACTTCCATTTTTGGTTCTAAATCCGATGTAACTCTCATGATTATGACCTAATTATTTCACTTGCAAGGATAAGAGTACATGAGACGTTTTAGTGTAGAATCATATAAATTCTGTGATGCAATCAACATGTCCAAGTCCTGGACGATGTTTCTTTTTTCTTTTTTGCAGAATATATTCCAGTTTTCCTTTTCTGGTTAAAAGGGGAGTTTCCCATGACTTAATAAATGTAAATAGTAAATAAAGGGAGGCGTCGAAATTCCTACAATTGTATATTACATATATACATATATATCTTTATGAGCTCTTTAATCTTCCTTGTTCTTTAATATCTCCTTTATAATTTCGCTGGGTAAAGCTATCCAAAACCCTGCTGTGGACTGGGTCTGTTCACCATATAATTTTCAGGTTTTAAACTCTGGATACATATGCTTTAGTACTACAATAAATTCTTTATCCAGATTAATTAACCATCTCTAGGAGAAAAACTTAAATTTGCATAAACAAGCTCGTTTGAAACATTTTACTCTTAAGATTATTTGAACCAAACAATCAGTTTTGACATGCACATTTTGTTCTTAGCAGGAGGACTAAAGGGCCCATTCGGCAACAATTTATTCTAAAATTAAAATTTGATGATCCGGCAAATGTTCCTAAATTCTTAATCCATCAAGAACGGTCTTGTTCTTAGTTGGAGCAGGGAACATGCTGCTCAAACATATTTATTTTCTTTTGCAATTATTAATGATGTGAAGTCCACATATGAAAAAGAAACACATTTGATAAAAGTAAGCAAGAACAAGGATTACATTTTTTTTTCCAAGTGCAATTACAAAAAGAATAAAAAAGTGCTTTTGTTGTTATGTATCTTAATACAGGATGAAGACGAGGAATTCATACAATTGTGCTAAGAAGCAGGATTTTCACTTTGTTCTTGATGTTATCCCTAAATCAAACTGGGCCAAAAGAGATTATAACAGGAAAACCAAACTGGAAAGGTGAGTGCATTATTTTATTTGGATCCATATATCTTTCCACAGATTCTATCTTAAGAGTTGATGACTTAAAAAAAGGTTTTAATGGAATTAACACACGATGCCTAGTATTTTCTTAATCAAAATTATGGTGGCTGCGTGCTTAGCTAGGTAAATGTGGATTTCATTATCAAATTACTCATAATTTTAGTTGAAATAATGCTAATGCTTAATATCAATAACTATTTCTTAAAAACTAAAATTTGCTCTACATCTTATAAAGCTTTGTAGGTACATTAAACTCTTTAATAACTAATTTATGGTACACTTTCATGTAAAGTAATATATATACTAATATTTGAGTAAACATACATTCGCGTTGACATAGATTTTTTTTATATAACCACCACCATCCAAGGCTGATTAATTTGATTTGACTAAGAATGTTAGGGTGAAAGTTCAAACTCACAACCATTCACGGACGGACCCAAAAAGAAAAGATAGGGGGGGCCAAAAAGTTAGGAGGGGCCAAAATATATCAATAAATTAAAAAATATATGGGAGAGATTTGGATTTGAACTCTAGACCTTTAGATGTTTGCCAAAACCAACTATCCACTATGTCAGTTAGATAATTATGATAATTTATTAATATTAATTTATTTATTGACTACAACTACTAGTATATATGTATATATATACTTTATGTATATATAACAATTATTTGCTCATTTAAATAAGAAAATAAAATTTAATGTGATTTTATATCAAATAATAACATCATGTATTGAAATAAAATTAATATAAAAAATAATTAAAATATTATAAATATTCAAACTTTAAAAAAAAAAGAAGAAACACGAATTTGAATCTACGTAAAAAGTAGCAACATAAACAACATAAATTAAAATAAGAAAGAAAAGTTAATTTCAAATAATTATCATAATCATATATAATAATAAAAATTAGTATAATAATATTTTAATCAAATGACTAATTATAAGACTAATTAAAAATTAAGATAATGTAAAAGTACAATATAAAAAATAAAGTTAAGAAAAATTTAAGAGATAAAAGTAAAATATTAAAGCAAAAAAGGCAAGCTAAAAAATAAAATAATTATTATTTATCAGCGTAATAATATAAGTTATTAATATAATTCATTTTACTAATAATATTTTAAACTACAAAAATAATTTATTAATATGTTATTAAAATTATAATTATTTCTTAAAATATTAAATCATCAAATAAAGAAAAAATGAAAAAAAAAAGTTGGTTCTGAACATGTGAGACCTAGCTAGAACCAAATTCTGGTAATGATTTCTTTTTGCTCGTGCTTGTTAAAATCAACGAGAATTAGGATTGATTCTGGCCCTAGTTTTCACATCCAAACAAGGTCATTTTTTTATTAAAGATGATAAGAAATGTGTGGAACATATTTTGCTCAACATATATGAAATATCAACTACATATTGGTTGAAGTTGAACCATTTAGGTTGAAAATCATAGTACTAATACCTAAAGCAGTGAATCAGATACTTACCATAGGCCAAGCAAGGAAAGAAGAGCGAAGTCGCTCGAGTGGTTGGATCCTTAACTTTTTGAGAAATCCTTCATCAATGGTTGTGAATGACTGACGTTTTCAATCCTTTCAATTTTGGTTCTATAGGAGCAAGTAAGAAAGATTGAGTAATAAAACCATTTGCTTTGCTTCGTTCTCAATAGCCATGAGATGATCATCTTAGGGTGATCTTTTTGTCAATGGATGTTCCTATTACACTCGTACACTCTTCTCTGAAGGATGAGAACTAACTATGTAGCATCTACATCGATAATTCAAGCATTGTATGTGTAATTAGTCCGATCCTTTGTAGGAACTACCCGTAATAACGAACTTACAAAATAGATCTGTTTATGATAAAGAAATTCGTTGTTCTTCATCTTAATTGCTATTTGAACTAAAAGATCACAATAATAAAAATGGAAACATTAAATCTAGTCCACATCTTCATATCTGGTTTACTTGTAACTTTTACTGGGTACGTCTGCCTTTGGGCAACCATCATTCGATTTTAAGTCTATAATTAAGATTAAGTATAATTTATTTTTTGAATTATCTTTTAATTATTTGATTTAAAGATTCAATTTTAATGTGCTTCAAATATCTCTTATTCTCTTTATTAAATCGCACTTCATATGAGCCGATGATTAATGTTAGTGTATGTCCAATATGGTCACTACCAGTTGGACGCTGCCACAACTTTGCGACTTAATGAGACAATTAAGTCGGTGACAATTAATGCCATGCATGGTTCATGCAGATCTCTGCGAACAAGCTAGGGCGATCGAGCACGACCAGCAGGACGCACAAGGACGAGGCCAGCGTCGACACAACGATGGCGCCCCTGAATTGCCTGCAAAACTTGTAAAGTGTAGTCGTTCAATCTCAGCAATATAAACTAATCCCAGCAATCTCGTTGTGTTCAATGGCTGCGTCGGCTGCTGCTGCTGCATCACGGTAGTTGCTTGTTGTGCACCAGGAGGAGGAGGTGGTCTTGGCTCGAACTCCCTTAATTAAAGTTGTTTCCTTCAGACCGATCGATGTAGATGCTGAGATGACGTTTGTGTGGTGCAATTAAAAGAGATGAATTATAATGCAATCGTCGAGAAATATTGACATGATTCAATCAAGGAGCACGATGTAATATGATTTTGAATTCGAAATTGAGCTACCTGAAAGCTAATTTAATAACAAAACAAATAGCCAAGTCAGGTGGCAAACAACATATGCAAATCTGAGATCATCTCAGAAACCAGTAGCTCTTATAAATTGACAGAATGCCGTGATGTATTTTTACTTTAACAAAAAAACCAAAAAAATTCTAATTTAAATTGGAGTTTTCTACATGTATGTGCATCAGTGCATGAGAATATTGATGAATGGATGGATGGATCAGATTATGTCTTGTAGACTACTGGCTTGGAATCTTTAGCTTATGTAGTATAGTTTTGGAACATGGTCATGCACTGTGATAGAAGAAACAAGAACAAATCTCAGCTTTGCATGATTCTTTAGATATATGTACCAAGAAATGAATTCCTGGTGCTACCAAAATGAGAAAAAGAAAACAAAATGAGTTCCCGGAGCGCAATCAATTAATCGAATACATGACGTCAAATAATTTGACGTGAGTAGGAGGCATAATCTCTCTCTAGCAAGGTCGTCGTATCTTCCTCTATCATCTAAATGCGTGTGCAACTCCTTAAAAAAAATCATTCGAATGATTATTTTTAACTTGAAAATCTTATAGATATTTTCGGATAAATTTTTAGTGACCCTTAATAATATAATATAATATAATATAATATAATATAATATAATATAATATATAAGAATGGAATATTTTATGTTTCAATATTATCATTTATATGTATTCGCATAATTTATATGCTAATTTTTATATATTAAAAACATTTAAAATGAACATAATATATATTTTATATAATGCTAATAATATAGGATTCTTTCGGACTTTCGAGTTAGGGTGAAAAGTGGTTGCGACCGGGTAATTATTTCACATTTCAAAAATCAAAATTTAAAATTTTAATTAATTTATTTGTTAAGAATAAAAGATCATCTATGAGTGGGAGCCTAGTTTAAATTAATAAAAAAATCATGTCAAATGTTTAAAAGATTTTGAAATTATCAATAACCATAAAATTACTATCAAACTCTAAAATTTATTTTAATTACACTGAAACATCAAACATCATAGTTCAATATACTATATATTTTCATATTCAACTATACTAAAGTAATTTAACACGCTACCGATGCTCAATCCAGCTACATCGAAATATTAAAACTCTGATTTAGTAACTTTCACATTCTAGTCAATGATAATATTCAATCTAATTGAGGAAAAAAGATAAACTTAGTAAATATTATTTTAAAAATATCGTTGACATTTTAAGTATAATAAGAATATTTTGAGGTCTCTCCATTTTCTTTGTTAATGAACCAAATTTAATCGAGTGATTTTATTTCTTTAACAAAATAACCTTAATTTTAATTGAAATCCAAAATATCAAAATTTAAGGTAATGGATCAGATAATAGTTTTAGGTTCTTCTTACACCGCTATCTCATATGATGTTTTGACATTTAAATGTTGCGTTTTATTTTTCAAATATTTAAAACTCTAAAATTTTAAGCGCAATCGAATTGTTTCTAGGTTTTCAGCTTTTAGTTTCTTTTTCTTACGCCCTATCACAAGTTAAACCTAATTTTAATTTAAACATAATTTAATTAAGACAATATACATCAATAGGGGTAGGTGTAAGAAATGTGTAGCACACTTTTAATATTTGTGTGCAGGGTATCAAAAAGTAATAATAATTTTTATACAAAATAATTTCATCATTATTCACTTGTATAGAAAATATCGATATTTTTTTATACTAGTGCACTATGTATTTTTTTTTTCCCAAACAAATATGAGATTCCCTGCAAAATATAATGCACGGAAGAAGAATTCATGCATAATTTCACTACTAATATATGTTGTAATCCAGGCTTTACAATTTTAAAATCATTTATAGAACATATAGTAATCTATGACTAACATTTGCATTTGAGCAATATAAAGGAAAATATTTTATTTTTCGGTTGTCATTTCCAATTATTCAGGAGTAACTAGGACGATAATGATATATGCGTGAGTACCAATCACTAAAGCGAGAAATTTTGTATGTATGTATGTAAGAACTCACCTGCTTAAACAAAATAAATGAGCTAATTGTCATCCACTAAAGTTTATTTGGGTAGACAATATTTTTCAAGGATTAGATATATATTATTTTTATGTATGCAAGAACTCAATCTCTATAAACTAAAAAAGAGTTAATTATCATCTGTTAAATTAGATATGCTACCAATAATTTTAAAATTTTAAATAATAATATTTTTATATTTATAATTTTAATCATCTTCTTTATGTGTATGTCGCTGATAATTTTGATTTAGTCCAAAATTCAACACTGAACAACTAAAGGATTAAATTAATTTTTAATATGAGCTACATCGAAGTTTAAACTCAAAATATTTAATTTTAGTACTATATTAAATTAGATGTGCAATCAATAATTTTAAAAAATTTAAATTAATAGAATGAGCAACATCAATATCTTTTAAGAATAAGATATAGTGACACCTCTGGATAAAAAAATTGTATTCAAAATTTATGTGCTCTTTCATTTTTCAAGTTATTTTTTCTTGTAAAAACTCTTTGGAGCTAACAACAAAAGAATTTTTTTATTTAATATCCGAACTTTATACAACATACATACATGCCCCCTACAAACTCCACCAGCCGTAATATTATCATGTTATGAAATAACCACAAACTCAAACTGATGACAATAATGAAATTTCTGAATTCAACTGCAAATAACACAAATTATACAAATTATAATTATAGAGTGCATAATAATACAAATTATAGGCGCAGAAAAGAATTAAGAATAAAAGGCAACTTAATTAATTAATACGTCACATCAGCTTGCATGCACTCGAATTAAGCAGACCTCCTCCGGCGGACGAGGGCGAGCACGACGAGCAGCAGGTACGCCACCGCCGCGAACGTCGACAGGACGATGGCGGCCTTGAACTGGGAGCAGAACTTGCCGGTGAGGTAGCAGAACTTGCCCCAGCCGAAGTCGTCGTACCCACTCTGCGCCACGACCGCCACGGCCGATGCGGCGCCGTTGCAGGAGTAGAGGACCGCCGCCGCGACCAGGTCTCCGATGGAAATGGGCAGCTCTACGTTCGCCGCCCCGTCCGGCCTCGACCTACTCACGAAGGACAGCACGAGGGAGATGATGGAGTACACCGCCACGATGGCGTTGATGGCCGTGAAGTACCTGTAAGGAAAGAAGCAAGTTTGAAACATGTCTGGCAGCTGACAGCTCACAGAATGCAAGTGATCGCTGGATTGATCAATGGGATGATAGAAGAAAACTTTTACATCGATCTCTTACTCGAATGCTTGAGCATTGTTCATCTTGACAGTGTACGTGGTCGCAGTAAAACCTGTAAAATAACCATCTGTGAGAACAGTTTTGGTCTGCTTGGCTGAACCCATCACTATGGTCGCAATAAGGGCCAAGACCAAGGCTACGGCGCGGAGGATGAACTCCATCATCTGTAGTGCATCCGCCGGCTGCTGTGATGGGGCTGACGACACGGCCGCAGGGTACGCCGCCTGGTTCGGCGCTCCCTGAGTGCTGGAAAAACCGGGCTGGGGCTGCGACTCCATTCCTGAGCTTTGAAGATGCTGGTAGGAAGAAATGGAATTCGCTTTGTTTCATTCGTCCACAGGAACAACTCCATTTATAGGCACTGGAAGGCTGCGGGGAACACGTCAAATAAGAAGTTATGTGATCATGGAATGCCATAAACTAACAAGAGGAATGAAGTGTACGAACAGCAACAGATTTAAAAACTAAGTTTGACTTGATCTGTATTGGATGATTGAGCAGAACATGCTGCCATGACACTTTGTAAAATCCTAAAGTTAAGACATGCAACAAGTAGATGATGAAGTCAAGACAGGTTTAGTACAGCACAAGGATGTCTGTCTTCATGTCTAAAATTTTGGACGTGAAGATAGTTTCAAGGATCAATTGATCTCGTGGAGTCAGAGGGTGCAAGACCTGATCAAACAGTTCCATCCTTTAGATATATTCCAGACTTATTCATGATATTATGGATGATGAGCATCATGATTTCCTAAAAAGTAGAAGAATTTGAGCTCTAAACTGTGCAGCATATAACTGTTCGAATCTCGGATGAGTGTGAAGACTGAATCAGCTCATATCCAAGCAAATGCCAGCACATACATCACAGCCTTTTCCGGAATAGAGTGTTCGAAACAGTTATTTAGGGGAATTTTAATGCTTGCAAATTACTTGCAGTTGATGGTTCCTTTCAAAATAGCCCTGAGACTTCTGGGCTGCAAGTTGGACAGCTAAGTTATCTTGGGGTTGACCCAGGCTGGAAGCTTAGCCCATCTGCATTCTGCACTCTTAGAGTTGACCCAGGCTGTGCAACCAAATCTTTCACCATTTCTCACAACATTCTTGCCAACTTCCAGTGCATTTCCTCTCTTTCTCTCCCTCAAAAAAAAAAAAAAGGACTTCCATTGATCCTGAAAACATTGGCTGCTGCTGCTGCATGATATATGCCAAAACAAAAAAATTATGTAATTTGTCTGCATCATGTAGATAAAATACAGATTTTTGATTTAGATGAGAACCTTCAGAAACTATGTGCCAACACCACTACTTGAACATACCAACATTTTAATTGGAAGTAAAATATGTTGAACAGAGAACAAATCCTTAATAGTTAACAATAAGAGGCATGTCGCTGTTGTTGTTTCAAGGATCTGTTTCCCTATATCAACTTACACCTTTTTTTTCTCTCTCAACAGCACTCTTGCATCATATGAGCTCAGGGGCCTTTGACATTGTTGTAGAGTACATTTCATAAACAAAGATAAAAACAGCACAGAATTTTCAGGTTTCCCTTATGATTTCTTCTAATAAAAGAACATGAACCTTAAAGTATCCAATGAAAACGAGCTAGAAGAATAACAATAAGCATCAGAAGGTACAACAAACATTATTGTGCAAACCGCAAACTGATTGAACGTGGTTAAGAAAACTGAAAATTGATGCCTACATGTTCCCCTTGATTCTAATTTAAATGTACTTGTCATCATTCTTTTTTTGTGTGTGTGATTAACTTCACGATGACGAGGAAAAACATAAACTTGCTTAACCATAAGATAACTATAGATTTAAATGTATCATAGATTTAACAACAATAAAATAATTTATGCTGCATATGCCATCGTAGATTCTGTGCCGTTCCCTTTGCGGTATTCCATTGTGAATAGCAAAGGTTTTGACCTGTTGCAAAAAGTGAGACTATTTGCATAATAGGATAGTTTCATAGTTCCCCAAGAGTTCTTAGTTCTCTTACCTTTTTATAGCCTGAACACATACAGAGACAAAATGGATTCAGTCCAAGCAGATATTTTGCACTAATAAATAGAAACAACATAAATAATAAAATGAAACAAATAAACAAAATAATAGTTACAAATTGATATCTCATGTTAGCACAACTATGATCAATCTCTATTATAGGATAAATTATATACTCACATTAACAATGTTTTAAAGTAAAACTCCCAGAAACAGAAATTTTAAGTTTTAGAGAAATACCAGGTGAAGTATATAGCGCTGTTACTTCTCTAGTGCATACAGTTCATAATAACAAATTTAATTATATTGATGAATGCATAAAAGTGCATCAGGATAACTTGGTTAAGGTATCGATTTGAAATGAAGCTCATTTGGGTCTACATGAGTCCTGCAGCCTGTTGAATCAAAATTAGAGTCAAAATTTTAAAAATGCAAACATTAGGAATATCATTGTACCTTTTGCCCATCGTACGACATTAATTGCTCACTGTGTTGATGAATGTGCAACATGTTCGGCTTGAATTGAAAGTACATAACCATTAATACAAAACATAATGGAAAACTCTTGAATCAAAAACAATTTCCTAAGAGACTATATGCTTTGTCATGATCATTCATTTATATCGACGAATTTAAGCAATTACAAATATGGTGGGTTTTTTTTTAAATACATGTCATAGGACATGTATTTGTACTAACATGATTGCAACACAAAATGCAATGTAGTAAGTGAAAGAACCGAGTTAAATCTCCTCATTAAATAAATTGTGTTGATGAATAATTTTATATATGGTTTCCTACTTTCTGGGTTGCAACACAAAATGCAATGTAGCAGTGAAAGAACATAGTTAAATTTCTCCTCATTAAATAAATTGTGTTAATGAATAATTTTATTTAGTTTCCTACTTTTTCGGTTTGTACTACCTGAAATTCAATCACGTGACTTCGCCTTACGGAGAATTGCATTCATCTTTTTTTGTGTAAGAACAGAGCCGAGCCTAGTGCATTATTAAATTAGAGAATATAAATGCAAGAACACAAACTCAAACCAAACGACTCCTAAATGGCTAAGTCATGCATCAAAACAAACAATTATCTTTATAATGATGGCTTTTAACTTTATGAACTTAATAACAACTCAAAGTTAAGAATATTATCATTTGTTAGCAGCTTTAGAGTTTTGGTTATGAACGTAAGCAAAAGAGACTACCACATAGAACAACCTTCTAATTCCTAACCATATTTCTGATTACTACTTTCAAAAAAAAAGCAAAATAAAGCATAAGATCATTGTGGAACTCACTTTGTTAATCTACTGGAAGGGAGCCCTTGTACTAACCATTCTCGGTTTAAAGAACAAAGAACTTGCAACATGAGCTGAACATGTAACCTCTCATTCAGCAAGGAAGAACAAAGACATTGCATGAGGATTCACTCACATTTCATTAATACAATGTCATAGCAAGAAATAACTTTTGCATGCAAAAAGGCAATAAAATTGTGTGCGGTGTGTGTGTGGTGGTGGTGGGGGTTGGGGAGTTACCTATTGATGTAAATTGTTATTATCCTCCTCAAAGCACCCAAAAAAAAAAAAAGATAAAAGAAGCACATTTTCCTTGATAAAAGAAAGATGGCAAAGGAAAATTTCAAAGCTCGTGAATGTATATGAGGTTTACTAGCCATTTCCCAATTGCTGAACTTTCTTCGATCAATTTCGCCCAAGGAAATTTAATCTTTTCTAAAGGGAACTCATTCTTAGTATTCAAGAAAATACTACCAGACCAATAACTATATCGGAATCCCAAAAACGAATTTACTAGATGGGAATTGAATTTAAGTGTGCAAAATTATGTCAAGCAATCTCAATCACCAAATATAAATTTTGAATCAAGGTCATCTATATTGCCAGTCATCCTTTTTAACTCTCAAAAATCAGTAAAGCATACACAACAACTGCAATCTCAAAGTTCACCAACAAAGAGCCCAAAAATGGCAAAGGCACACCTCCAAATATACATTTAAAGGAAATTTCAGGTGATATCTTTTGTTTTTTTTGTAGTCCCGTGGTTTCAGCGGGTAAATTTTAGAGGTGAAAGTTGCTATTTTGTAAACGATGATTCTTTATCATATAATATGGCGAGACAATGGGCAGGATGTTTATCTTTTCATCGTAATTTCAGCATGTAATATAGTAGCTCTGTGACGAAATTGGATGGTTGCGCACTTGCACACTTGGCAGCCATCTTTTACCCGTTCAAGAAAATTTTCATGACAAAGTGTAAAAATAAATTAATCATGAAGAATAAACATTAGTGTTGTGATATTGCTATAATTAATGTTTTTCAACAATATGAAAATTAAACTATTTAAATCACATTTGCAGATACTGTTCCTAAAACGGAGTATCCAATCTTTTTATTCTCAAACCTACTAGTAATAGCTAAATCTTTGTTGGACTGAAGCCAACCATGTTTCAAAAAAGTGAAATTTCCTCCTATAGACAGAAGCCTTATTGACCAACAGCTCTTTTGTCACTTTAATTCTCTATTTTCAAGACTTCTTTAAAACACTATATGCTCATAAATCAAGGTGACCTCATATGAGGATGCTAGAAATATTACAGGGAACATGTAGAAGTTCATAGGAAAGACGGAGTCATTAATATTAAGAATTGATGCTTATAATCAAGCTAATATATGTTACTTCATTGAAATATAGTATGCAATACATATGGCAAAACTTGTGACTCATAGAACTTGAGCTGGAAGGAAAACAGGATAGACAAGAAGGCAATCTGCCAGAGAAAATTTTAACAGTATCAATGCGTCAGCAGTACCTCAACAAGACCTTCTGGTGCTCTCTATACATCTTGTGAACTACAACAAGATCCATTCCCTACATCATGATATTGCACTCAGAAAATGGTTTGCTCCCCCAGTTCCTGACCAGCCATGCCTTCTCTTATCACTCTTGCAAAGAATTCTTCCAAGGTATCCTGACCATAGCTGGGTGTCTTATCTGCACTGTACTCCCCAGTCTCTGGGTCCAAAATCAACATACTCTCTGCCGCATAGTACCTTCCTATCTTCCCAAACTCGGCTGCGTCCTCCAAGGAAGGGAAGGTCTTTGCAAGAAAATCGAGCACCCCGATCACAAAGTCCATCACGCCAATTGGAACCTTTATGAACTTGGGCTCCTTCCCCAGCACTCTGAACAGCAGCTCCCCCTGTTCCAATGGCGTCAGGGCCTTCCCCGGACCACCTATTGGCAAAATCTTGCAAGCCTTGTCCTCGTCCAACACGCAGTCCGCAATGAATGATGCAAGGTCCTCCTCACTGATAGGCTTGCAGGCGCAAAGCTTACCATCTCCGAACATCACGTACGGCTGCCCATTCTTAGCTGTCTCCACCTGGCCGCCCAAGCTCTTGAAGAACGCCGTCGGGCGCACAATGCTGTACGTGAACCCAGCATCCCTCGCGGCCTCTTCCTGGAGCTCGGCCTCGAACTTGAGCTTCGCGCGCTGGAACTCGAGGAGCGGCTTCTGGACGCAAATGGCGGAGAGGAGGACGAAGTGGGAGGCGCCGAGACGGCGGCCGGCTAGGAGGCTGTTCTTGGTGGCGCCGTAGTCGATCTTCCAGGAGTCCTTGATGCCGCCATTGCGGCTCGCGAGGCAGCAGACGACCACGTCGAAGGAGCGGCCGAGGGCGTCCAGGGACGCGTTCAGCGCGTCCAGATCCGCGACGTCGGAGAAGCAAACCTCGGAGCCGGCGAGCTGCTGGGAGGTCTGCGACTTGTCGTAGCGGCCGCGGATGCCGCTGCGCTCGCGGGCGACGGAGACGACGTTGAAGCCGCGGCGGGAGAGCTCGCGCACGACGAACTTGCCGATGTAGCCGGTGGAACCGGTGACCAGGACGTTGATGTCCTTGGGGGATTTGGTCCTGAAGGACTGGGAGGCGGCGGCCGGGGCGGCGTCGGCGGATGTGGCCGCCGTGGGTGTGTTGGTTATAGGAGTAGGAGGAGGAGTTGCGGAGGCATGGACTGTTGTGAAGCTTGTAAATTTGGGTCGGAGTTTGGAGGGGTTAACAAGGGAGGGGAAGGTGATGGATGGAGGGGAGAGGTTGAAGTGGGAGTGGAGATGGAGGGAATTGGAGAAGGAGATGGTGGTGGAGGAGAGAGACATTGGGCACTTGGATTGGGTTTGGTGTGTATGGACTATGGACTGTAGACTCTATGTGGAGAGAGAGATGGGTTTGGTGTGTAAGGACTGATAGACTGTCTGGAGAGAGAGAGAGCGAGAGAGAGAGAGTCTCAAGTGGCCATGATGATTTGAGGAGAGCGGGACTGAGGGAGAAAATGGAGAGAGAAAGTGTCAAGGGGCTTGATTTTGGAGTGGAGATGATGAATGATAACAAGTAGGGGTGTTTTGTGGTGGTTGTGAGGTTTGTAGTTAAGCTTGTGGACACCATGCTGTCTCTCTGTTGTAGTGTGGTGGAACTTTGGCCATAAGACTAGGACAGGACTTGTGGTTACACTGAAGGAGATAACTGTAGCAAGCAAATCTTTGGTACTGAGGAAAAAAAAAGTGTTGCAATGTCAAGGCATAAATACATGAAGAAACAATTGAGAAATGGAGAACATCTACGCATCAGCTGCAGGATATAAAATAGCAAAAGATAAAGAAAGCTACACCTACATAACTACAATCAGAGAACAATTTTGCGGACACAAAGTTCAAAGCATGATATGCGAAACATCTCAATAAACTGATCCACGTGCCTATAACTTCTATGAGAAAGAAAAGAAAACTATTATTGCATCAAATTGATGATGTCGTTAAAGGTGTTGATTGTTAAACAAGTGTGTTAGATTTGTACATAACAATGAAACTTCATTGAGGAGACAGCACCTCATCATACATCATCCTCTTCATCACAACAATCAGAATTATCATTGACCATATCGGTGTCAGAACCATGATCATCTTCCAGGATATTAGCCTGTAAATGCTGAAATTGTTTGATGGTTTCCCTAGCTTCACTGATTAGACTAGCCTTAGCTGCTTTCACGGCTCCAGCTTTTGGTGCATTAGTCGTAGTGCATGCAGCCGCAAGGGAGCTTCTTGTCTTAGGCAATCCTGCTCTTCTGGATTCTCTTGAAAGTAGATGATCTATATACTTCTCATGCAGAGGAATGTTCTTAATTCGCTTCAAGACTTCGGGACTAGGCTCGCTTGCTTGGTTCGTCATAAGTCTTTTATGAGCTGATGAAGACTTCTCATGACACTTCACGAGAAAGGAACTAGATTTCAACATATTGCCAGGAGTTTGAGATGGACTAGTATCTGAGAATTTCAAAGAATTTGGTGAGGTTTCAAGGACTGAGAAAAGATCTGCCTCTTGTGCTTGATCCACAAGCTGGTGTTTCCTTAGCAAGCGTCGCACTGTTTTATGTGCAGCAATACTCTTATGCTTACTGTTTCTCGCTCTTTTAACCTTCCTTTTTGCAGCATCTATGGAGTCATCAGAGAAGCAGAAGCTGCTAACTGGAGAGATATCAGTTTTCTTTGTCCTTGAACGAGGTTGAGGCTGAGGTGGAGTTGCAAGGTCAGCATGTATTCTATTGAAACATTCCTGTGCAGATTTTCCTGGTACCTGAAGATAGATAAAATACAGAAGTCATACTTCTAAAGTTAACATTACATGTATTAGTCTTCGAGATGCAAAAAAGAAGACAAGAAGAACAGTATCATTAAATGCTCTGCAAGGTAGCAAAACGGCAAAAGAATAAATTTTCTGAAGGAAACACAGTGCAAAATCGAAGTTCCACACTTGCAAAGGGACCAACCTTAGGAGTCTCAGACAACCTGGAGTAAAACACCATCTCAATGACTGAAGCTAAATCTAGATAGTGCTTTAGGGTCTGTTTGGTTCAACAATTATTAAGGAGAATGGAAAATGATAGAGGGGAAGGGAAACCGAAGAAAAAAATAATGGAGGTAAAAGATTTAACCTTGTGTGGATGACATAACTAAAGGAAAGGGGAAGGGAATATAACTTTTATTGGACGAATATATCATAATGTACGTATTTAATTACATATGATTAAAATTAAAAATATGTTTTTAATATATCTTTCCCCTTCTTTACACGCCAATTTGGGGTTGAAAGAAAAATGGACTCTTGGAGGGAATGGAGGAGACATTCATCTCCCTTCTCATCCGTTAAAAATGCAACCAAACAGGATTAAATTATTAACCTCATTTTTTCCCCTCCTTTATCCTCTTTTCATCCCGGACCAAACAGACCCTTAATGGGGCAAGAGTTAAGGCCTCAATAGAAACTACAAGGGTATGTGGGTATCAAGATTCCACTTTGGTATGAAGAGGTGCCATATCTGATAGTGGAGCTTAGGGGTATACTAGTGGGCGTACAACAAACATGGGCAATGGTCTATGAGTAGGAACATGGTGTGGCCCTTGTTCCAGGTTTCTCTTATAGCACATCAGATCTCTCATCAACTGGCTATAGAAGGTGAAAACTTTTCATGTCCAGCACTAGTAACCAAAATGGTGGATTGATTAGCAAATATGGGTGCACTGCAATCGTAGGGGTTATAGCCCCTACCGCTGCAGCTAAACGGCTTAGATCCATTATACGAGGGATAAGGAATATTTATTAATAGTCCAACTTCCAAGAGTTCATCTTGTAATCCTCTTGGATTATGATCCTTTATCTAAGGGAAAAAAAGAAAGAAAACAATTTAAATCTTTCTTCCAAGAACTTTTCTAGAATTCTTTACAGAAAAAAAAATTTAGCCAATGAGACACATAACCTTTCTGGCTATGCAAGAGAAGGAAAAAAAACTTTTGAGAGAGCATCAAACACTAGCAGAGTGTGGAATCCACTGCTCTTAACTTAAAAGCTAGAATTCCTCTGTTATGATGCCTGGTTCTTATCTTGATTCAATCTAGCCAGATGACATCATTTCAATATGATACCCATATAGGAAGTATGGAGTTCATAAAGCCATGAATCTAGGTTCTAATGATTAAGACTAAGACTAACCAAAAAAAAAAAAAAAAAGATGTTGAGCACACTAGCACAAGTTCATAAGATTAACATTCAGCCATGAAACTAGGAAAAAGAGGGGAAAACCACACTCTATTCCTATGTCCATGAAAGTTAGTACTGCATTATGAGCATTTGAGCTGATGTAAAAGCTGTAAAAAAATTTTGGTCAAAAGGTGCCATATTTTAAGAACTCACATTAGCTTTTTTTTTCCTTAATGGTAACATATAGATAGAATCCTGAATCAAGAATTATAAACTCATCGAACCGTCTGTTCATAACCAAATAAAATTCAGACATCTAATGCCAACTATAATTGCAGCTAAAGTCAAAAGAGAACACTAGGTTTCATGCCAAGTGTGTTAGCTTAGCATAAAATTTGATATGCTTGTTGACTAAGACAACAACAATACAACAATAACAAAGCCTTATCCCACTAGGTGGGGTCGGCTACATGGATCATACGACGTCATTGCGCTCGTTGATCTATGTTCATGAGATTCGACGAGGTTTTACGTTGGCTGTCGAGGCCTAACACAACCCTCCTCCTTTATCCGGGCTTGGGACCGGCTATAAACATAGGCGGAGTTTGTTGACTAAGACAAGTTGTCAGAAAATTCATAACCCCAGCAAAGCTTTGCCCATGTGCTGCTTGAGAAAAAAGTTACATTTACTACCAAAACAAGCACAAATATTGTTTGGCCATCTTTTACTTATTGTTACTTGGAAATCTTGATAGACATTGTAAATTATGATCTTGTGCATAAACCACATTCATTTCATCAGCAAAAATTATTCTTCCAATTTACAAGCTTTGGCGTGTAAATATCTATAATATTGCACTGAAAGAAGATATTGTTACGGCAAGGTTCTTGTGATCAGTTGACAACCACAAAAGGAAGGAATTATTGAGAAAAAGAGTTGGAAAGGTACCATTTTGGAGACTTTCTTCCAGAAATGAGGAGATGGTTTGGCCAGCAAGTAAGCCCTGTGCAGTGCGGCATCCTCATCCTTCGTCCAGTGCCCCAAAACCGTAAGACACGGCTGCCGTTCGTTCTCTTCTTCTCCGGCGTTCTTCCCCTCTCCAGCTCTCACCTCCTTCGTCCCCGTACACTTCATCTGGTCCTCCTCTTCACTCTCAGTCACCTCCAATTCCAAGTAGCTCAATTCCTCTTCTTTCTTCTCCAGTCGTTCGGCGTAATGATTGGCCAACCTGGCCGACCTCCTTAGGCTCTCGGGTTTTTTGACGCTCACCTCCGATCTCTTCCTCTTCGACTTCCCGTATTCTTCCTCTGCCATCAGCGCCGCCGCGGATGCCAAGAATCTCGCATCCTCATCTTGCTCCACCACCTGTTCGACGTAATGGCTAGCCAACCTGAACGACCTTCTTCGATTCTCGGGAGCAGGAATCGGAGTCGAAGGCCGTCGATTCATACAGGCAGGCGATACCTCGTATGAATCCGGAGAAGACTTATTCTTCTTCTTCCTCTTCCTGCTCTCATTGTGCTCCGTTTTGGAGAGGGTTTGCGTATCGAGGTCCGCAACTGCGGCGGCAGCGGCAGTCTTTTGCTTTTGGCGGTGGTGGAAGCGAGGAGACCTACGCAGCGGCGGCGGCGGAGGTGGAGTAGGTCCCTTAGATCGAAGACGTCGGCAGCAGCGGCTGCCGTCGCCGGGGGTGTTGGATTCAGAGGGCAGTTTCTTGGACATCTTTTGGGTTGGGGATCTCCGACGGGAAGATTGGGAGAGGGAAACAAGCTCAAGTTTAAAATTTGTTCCTTTTTTTACTTCTCACCGGGGAGTCTTTTTAGTTATTTGTAAACCTCCTTAGCAGTGTTTCACATCGTCGGTGCGACGCTCTGAGATCAAATTTTTAAAAAATATTTTAAATTTTTATATTTGATCTCAAATCGTCAGATTCGAATTTGACGGTGAAACACCGCCAAGGAGCCTACTTAGCAAAACTGCTAAGTAGGCTCCCCAACCTCGTACGATTATTATTATCTTTCACTTTATTCGACAACAATTTTTTACTTTTATTTTTATTTGTTTAATATATTTTAACTTTTTACTGATCTGAACAAAGAATATATATATGTACGTGAGGAAAATGATAAGTATAGAAATTAGAAATATATCTTTTACCTTAGATAAAATAAGATTTGTTTTATTTTATTTTAAAATAATAATAGAGATCGATAGCATCACGTAGGTGCTCCTTAGGAGGCGTTTAAAACTCGGAACGGACGTCGACCCGAATAGTTCATCGGATCAGATCGGACCGATCGAACTGTTTGAACTGAATGATTGAACCGGTTGACAATAAATATATTTAAAATAATTAGTGTGTTAAGATTAAAATATAAGATGTCATAAAAATTACAACACATATAATTTTTTTTATCTTAATTCATAAGTTCACAATATATTAATTACTAGAATTTATATTTCCTATTAACAAAAAATTGAAAATGATATATATGATGCATAACAATATATTTAATGATCAAAATTTGATTAATTTTATAAAGTAACATAAATTAAATTAAATACATAATGAAACTTAAGAAAGTAGTATATAATACAAAATAATATAATTAATTACTCTATCATTTAATCAATTACACAAATTTAATGAATGAATAATATGCACCTAGTTTAGAGTATCAATTTTTTTCAAGATTTTTGGGGAAAAAAATTTTCACCCGGTTCAACTAAAACCGTCGGTTCGGCCGGTCGAACCCGGGGGTTTGACCGGATTTGACCGGTCCAAACCGGTTCAAAAGCCTCTTCGGTTCAATAGTGACATGACTCATTTTTTAGGCCGAATAGCGGTCTGATCGGTCCGACCGACCAGTCCGATCCGGATAACACTAATTTAACATTACCTGGTAATCTACATTACCTAACAGAAAGATTATCACTTATTAAATTACCTGTAATATACATTATCGTGTTTACTATATATAAGTATCCAAGTGGTAATTCATATTATCATATTTACTTATATAAATGATTGATAAATAATATACATCATTTTATCAAAATACCCTTTATAAATATTATTAAGTTAAAATTTTTGTATTATTGAATTAAAATTTATCAACTTAAATTATAAACTCACAAGTTAATGTATTTAAGTAATTAATACCCTTCAAATTAAAATAATAATAAAATAATCTTTATAATTATTATTAATAATAATTTATAAAAATATTAGTCTAATTAATAATAATTATAAATAACAATTAGTGCTATATTTTAATTCATAATATGATCATAATAATATAATATTATTAAATATTATTTATTATGGTCATTAATTTATAATAATAATAATTGTGTTATTGTTATTGTTATTGTTATTGTTATTGTTATTATTATATGATGATTTATTATTTATGTTTTATTTATGAAATATTTCTTTTCCCTCCTTTTCACTTTAATTTGGGATTGAAAGAAAAATGAAGGTAATGAAGGTGATGTTTCCCTCCATTCTTTTCGATTAAAAATACAATTAAACGAAGTTAATCGATTAACCTTCTTTACCTTTTCCCTCTTTTATCCTCTAACTAAATAGACCTTTAATTAAGTAGAGAGTATCATACCTATCTTCTCAACCATATGATGTTAGATTTATAGTGGATATTAAATTTTATTTCTCCTAATTATTTTCTCTCTTCTAAATCTATTCATCATAAATTTAATATCATACAATTAAAGAGATAAGTAATAGGGTACTCCCTACTTAATTAGGAAACATCTCCTATATTTTTTATTGAATAAACTAGAAGATGTTAAAAGTTCATTAAAAAAAGTGATACTGATTAAATTTAAAAGATTTAGGAATTATTGAGGTAAGCGAACATTTTGATGGTTAGATATATACATTTGAAATAATTTATAATTTAAAAATAAATCCTCTCTTCTTGAGAAAAACAATACATAATTAAAACTTGCTCCTTGTCATTGACAAATTATAAAAAAAATGTGAAAGGCATAAAACTTTCATAAGCATAGTCGTTGTTTTTTTATACTACAATATCAATTAAGACTCGAATGTATTGTAATCCACCATCCACCAAAGACGTGGAAATAACTTATCTAATTGGCGCTGTTTATTTTGATAAAAATATTGTTTCGAAAAATAATTTTGTTTGTTAACTAATAATTAGTTAATAAGAAAATGAATTTTGATTGACTAGAAATTAATGATAAATTTTGAAAAAATGACTTACGAAATTTAGTTTTCTCTAACAAACTCGTTTAAATGTTTTATATTTTCAATATTATTTTTTCATATCTTCAAGATATATACCAAACACGGGTAATAAATTGTTTTTCTTAACTTTATTTTTTAATATTTTATTTTCTTTTTAGGAATTTATTTGCATCCAAAGAGTCATTTTAATCTATTTTTATATTATATGAAAATTGTATAACATGGATCCAAAATTTTTTAAATAGTCAACGAGATGAGAGAAAATAATTTATTTAGCAGTTTTATTAAGCAGACTCTTTATCAACTGATTTAAACTGTTAAATTTAATTTTGAGAATCAGAGATCAAATTTGAAAATTCAAAATATCTTTAAAATTTTTGATGTCAGAATCCTAATAATAGAATACGACGATGTAAATCATTGCTAAGGAAGGTAAAAGTGTAATTTTGAGAATTTTATCTATTCTTTTTCATTTTGGGGTCCAGATCATTGACATCTTATATTAGGCCCATGTTCTCATGGGTCACTGGATCAATACAAGGAATGTAAAACTAAAGTCAAGATAATAAAACTCTTAACATTGAGACCATCAAAATGACTGACCGTGGCTTAATTGAAATGCGAAAAAGATTAACATTAAATTTTATTATACTCCATAGTAATTAAAATCTTGCCTTCGAATTCTTCTATTTTTTTCATTTTAAAAAAATGAAAGTTGAGTTCAAACTTTGCCATGACAAAACAATGAGAAAGAAAATAAAATGTGAACAGTCCGGCGCTATGATTTTGTTTCATTCAACTTATATACATTGCATGCACATTGTTCTAGATATCTCTTATCAGATTATTTGAAAAATATATGTACATATCTTGTGTAACAATCAAACCATGCGTTATATCCTTAATTCATGCACACCACTATGCAAGTATATCAGATAAGAACTATGTACAGATACTAATAAGATAAGTTTCAATGACGAGTTGCAAGAGCAAATTGCCATATATTATTATCAGAAAAAGTTGATTCAAATGTAAGGATAGAGTGTGATAGTTGAAATGAACAAATATGATATGTTTTCATAGAAAATAGAGCGAGTATATTTCTTAGGGATATCTAAACTATCCAATTTTATTACGATGACTCGATATTATATTTTTATTTTTTTTATTTTTAAAATTTTATTTTAAATCATTAAAAATCAATTTTGAGCATTTAGATAAAAAGTAACCGATTCTAAATATAGTGCACTGTTACAGCATCCAATGCATTTAACGTTAGCTATTCTGAAAGTTTAATAGGCTAAGGGAAGAGGTTAAAGAGTCTATTTAGCACTTTTGTTAAGTAGACTACTTAACAATGATCTAATGTGTCAGATTTGATTCTGACGGTTATAGATCAAATTTAAAAATTTAAAATGTATTTTAAAATTTTAATTTTGAACCGTCAAAATTAAATATGACGAATTAAATCATCGTTAAATAGCTTACTTAGCAAAAATGTTAAGTATGCTCCCTTTCTTATTAAAGGAATTGAATAGGGAATATTCTTGGACGAGGAGAAAGAAGGTCCGAGAAAGAACAAGTTGCTTCCTTGCCTATGTACTGACTAGTCATTCCCCAATTGGTGCACTTTGAGGCTCCATGATAATACATATTAATATACTACAATGTATTATAGTTTCGTTAAAATCACGCAAGCCTTGTATTAGATGAAACATTGCATATCATGGATCAAATTACTTCTACATGATTTAAACTTAAGGGTAACATGACATGCGAGATTGAGATTTTTATCTTCCTTGATTGTTTTAGCAACTTGATCATTTTGATGTTTATTGGACCATCAGTTCATTGTCCGATCCAATATGATAATGGATAAATTTATTCGAGCTCAGTCCGAATTTGTCCATTAAATTATCGGACTCGAGCAAATAACGAGAGGTGCAAAAATGTTCTTTTGAGGAATGGAGCCACCGGACCCCTCATCCCTGAAGCCCCTCCACGCCGCTAGTCAAGACCTCTCATCTCCGAATCCTTTCCATGCTGATCATCCCTCTATTGAATGCCTCCCCCTCAAACCTTCAACTCTTTCCTCTGTTTCCACCATCCTTCCCCTCCCCACGCCTACTCACAATCCCCTCCCCCCTACTCAAAACCCTCAAAACCCTCAAATATCCTGGTCAAGTATTGTGAGAGGGCAAAATTCGTTGATATCACCTCAGATCTCTCCCAGACAATGGAGAGAGGTTCAGGAAATGGTCAAAGAAGAGGTGATAATTCCTCAGGCAGAAGTCGAAACAAGATCTCAGGAACTTCGGCGTAGTCTCATGGGTAGATTTGTTGGAGATTCCGCCTTGATTCAACTACTCAGATCCGAACTCCCCACAACTTGGAAACTAAAGGAATCTCTCCGTATTGTCGAAATGGGTAACTCCTTTTTGATGTTCACTTTTAGTAACATGGAAGATCGTCTACAGGTACTCACACAAAGCCCCTGGAACTAACTTGGAAACTAAAGGAATCTCTCCGTATTGTCGAAATGGGTAACTCCTTTTTGATGTTCACTTTTAGTAACATGGAAGATCGTCTACAGGTACTCACACAAAGCCCCTGGAACGTCCATGGTCATCTACTGAACGTTAGCCAAGCCAAGCCTTTCTTCCGCCCGTTCGAAGATAACCTGACGACTGCCCCAGTGTGGATTCGACTCCCCGGACTCACCTTCGAACTGAGGAATCAGGAGTCCATACTCAGGATAGCGTCTAACTTTGGAACCCCCCTGAGCATTGATGGCCAATCGCTGATGGCGGAGAATGGTGCCCCTGCACGTATCTGCGTCGATATCGATCTGGGTAACCCAGTGAAGCAGGGAGTCTGGGTGCGGCTGCCGAATGGTAATCGTTTCTTCCAACGAGTTCTTTACGAAAACATTCCTCTGTTCTGTTTTAGGTGTGGCAGGTTTGGGCACCGTCTGGAAGAATGCCCGGAGCGACCGTCGCCGGTCGTGAAAGAAGTGGTAAACGGTGAAAGCAATCCCTCAAGCAGAGTGTTGCACTACGGACCATGGATGCAGGTTTTCCCAGGAAGGCGACGTCAACCTCAAAAAAAACCGACAGATGGAAACCGCCGGCGACCTCATTCCCGACCTCTCGAACCAAGAGGGAGATCACTGAACCGCCCAGACCGCCGGCGAAGCTCCCCGAACCGGGTTCGCCCATGCGAACCGATGAACACCTCCAACCACTTCGATGCCCTAACCCTGGAAGAACAGGAGCCGTTAGATGCAGACCAGGGGTATGATGGTCCAAACCTTGCAACGGATAAGTCCCCGAAAGTTTCCACTATTGTCTCATCGGAGGGCCAGGAAAGCTCACACACTTCAAAGCAAAATCAGCACACGACACTTGTAATCCACCAACTCTTAGGAGCGGCTTCGGGTGGAATCCCGACACCAGCTGGGGGCACATCGAACAGACAAGAGACCTTACCTGTTGCGGATGCTCTCCACCTTGGGATAAGTAGCCTCCATCCGCAATCAGAACAAGGGAAAAACCCTACACCAGCAACAACTCCCTCTTATCGTTCCCTCCCTCTCCACACACCAGTTCGGCTGCCAGGTCCTCTTAGAATGCAATCTCCTTCCACAGCTCCCCTTTTGCAGGAAAACCTTCCTGGAGACAAAAGCTCCATAGGCCACGAGGAGTTGGTGGATATCATGCGTACACGCCTAGAAGAAGCATACCCTATGGAAGCATCACAAATAGAGGAGCCCGAAGATGAAGAGATAGACATGGATCTCATCCCGAGTGC
>LTAE01000310.1:70562-93260 GCA_001647135.1 Pontederia paniculata | reverse complement strand
ATTATTATTATTATTATTATTATTATTATTATTATTATTATTATTATTATTATTATTATTATTATTATTATTATTATCTTTTATTGTGATTTTTGAATTAATACATATCTTTCTACCTAAATTTGATTACATATTTTATATATAAGCATGTACTTAATGATGATTATTTTTTTCAAATGTCATCACAATTTTTTTTTGAGAAACCCAAAATATACTATATGTAATATTTTTTTCTACTTATCTCAAAATTTATTCATTAAGTGCAAACAATTTATAATGAATAATTTAATGTTCTTTTCATGATACCCAACCATTACCTACTATAGTCCAATTTTTTTTTTCAAATACTTTCATTTCATAAGATATTCAGGTGAATAATTCGTCTTTACATCTTAGATGTAAATAAATTACATAGCATAAAATAAATTAAATAATTTATCTGATGTATAACTTATAATTCATGTCCAATTTATATATAATAAGATAAATTAAATCGCGAAGCGCGATATATTCCCTAATTATTATATATGTTTTGAAAATTTATAGGTTTTTTAACTAAAATGACATACAAAATTACGATTAAATATACCTTTAATATCTAAAATATAATTTTGTTTCACGGACGGTAACAAATTAGTTAAGAGTAAATACGAAAACAAAATCTAACGTTTTAACCAAAATAAAAATCTAACATTTCTTGCCCTCTGACCAAATCTAATATAACACGGACAAATATGTGCCGTAGCGGAAAAAAAAATGAAAAATAGGAAATAACCATTTCGCTCTCTTCATGAACTTTTCAAAGTGACACAAGAAGGTGTTGGTTGCGTTTCCTGCAACTCCCGTTTGCTTCACTTGCAGGTCAAGGCAAAGAGGGGAATCGCCGTTCCCTTCACGAAACCTCGTGCGTCGGCATCATGAGTGGATCGAGCTTGAACCCTAACAACAGTTGGCGCATGGAAGGGGCGTCAGAGTCGGAGGTCGGCGTGCTGCCGCAGAAGAATATGGAAGACGCCGCCGGCAACGGGATCCTGATCAGGGTTAGGGTCTGTCATGGCTCCTCCCAGCATGAAGTCTCCGTGCCGCCGCAGTCGACCTTTGGTAATTAATCCTATAGGCAACTTTTTGCTTTCGACCTGCCTTGTTTGCAATGTTGCAATGTTCATCTTTGCTGATCCTATTTGCGAATAATTGCCCTTTGTTTTTTCGGTTCTCCTTAAGATGGTTAGAGTTCCATTTATGGTGTGAGTGTCCGTTCACTATTTTCTGAGATTTATTGATTTCTCTAATGCCCTATTCAGATCTCATGCTATTTTGTGACGAATCTTATATTTATAGTGTAATAACAATAGTTCTAGCATGAAAAAGAGAACTCGTTCCAAAAGGAAAAAAAGTTAGTCGTGTTGCTTGAGATTTCTTGTTGCTTATGATGAATGGGAATTGGTAGTTTTGGTTAATTTGGTAGTTTGACTATTTTTTTGTTATCTGGTGATCTCATAAAATGCTTTGTCATGACAAATCTAGAATATGTGTGTGTTGAGCAAACTTTTTCTTGGTGTGATGTGAAGGTGAATTGAAGAAAGTCTTAGCGCAGGAGACAGAATTGGAGCCTGAAGATCAGAAACTTTTCTTCAGAGGCAAACAGAAAGGGGATGATGAGTATCTGAACATGGCTGGGGTAAAGGACAGGGCGAAGTTGTTGCTGCTTGAGGACCCAGCCAGCAAGGAGCGGAAGCTCGAGCAGATGAGGAGGGATCAGGAGGTTGCGAGAGCGTGTGAGGCCATCACACAAGTTAAAACTGAGGTTGAGAAGCTCGCTGGAAAGGTCGGTGGGTGGAAAATTGAGGCTGTTGATTTAGAGTATTGCAGCATTTGTGCTCTTAACTTATTGGTTTGTGCTTTAGGTTTCTGCTTTGGAGGCTAGTGTGCAAGCTGGCACGAAGCTCGCGGAGAAGGAGTTTGAGGTTTTGACTGAACTTCTTATGTTGCAGTTGTTGAAGTTGGATGGGATTGAGGCTGAGGAGGAAGCTAAATTGCAGAGGAGGAATGAGGTACATCTGATACATTATTTGATTCAGGTTTCTTAAGCATCACAAAGGTTTTTAGTGGATCTTATGTTTTATTTCTGGCTTTAATGCTTAGTTGACATGATACCATATTCATTACATTGTCATATAAAAGCAAATACAACTTTTGGGATTGATTATGGTATCATGTTATTCTTTATTACCTGGAAAAATGAATCTGAAACATTGACCTAGTTTATGAATCTTTTTTTAGCGAGAATTATGTTTTATTTTGGAATGGGGGTTTGCAATAGATATAGTTCTTTTTTTGTTGACTAATTGGATATTTTGCACTGAGCATAAACATACTCTGTAATTTTAAGGCATTACACGAGAATCAAATATTAATTTCTTTTTTTGTGAAGAAGATTGCCAAGATTGTGTGATCCTTGTGAATTATCATTTATGGTATATTATTCAGTTAATATGTTATGGAGCATGGGAGGACATTTCATGTGGCAGGTTCTTGCTTGTGTGCATCTGTACCTTGCATAACTATGATTTCACCACAAAATATGGTACCGAAACACATTTGTATGGTGCAGAAATGCGTCTCCGTGGTTGAATTTTTTTTGATAAAAATGAAATTCTTGTATTTATAAACTCTTGAATCTTAAGAAATTTTGATATATAAAAAGTTATTTTTTTCATATTTAATCTACATTGTAGTTACCAGCTTTAGAGAGAGATTCTAAAGTTATGCTACGAATTGGTCTCAAATATAAATGTGTCACTATGACATTTTTTCCTTAGTAAATTATTAGTTATCAAAGAACTGTTTTTTTCGTAGTAAACTATTAATCGCCAAAGATATCTCATTATAATTTTCGGTATTTATGATTAAATTTTAAAAATGTTATTGTTTAAAATTTTTCAAAACATTACATGATAATTAAATATTAAAATTATTTTATCTGTGAAGAAAATTACCAAGATCGTGTGATCATTTTGAATTACCACTTATAATGCTTTATTCTGTTAATTTTCTTCACACAAATATTACTACCAAATCTTAGGCTTTTTTTTTATTTTGCTATTCAATGTCTATGCAAGCATGAAGCATGGTTAATTTTTAATTATATTCAGATTCCTAAGAATAATTTGAATATATATGTAAGGGAATTATTAACAATTTCTAATAAAATTACATTGCTTGTTCTACATATTATATCCAAATATGTAATCACATTAATTCTTTATAAAAAAAATATTTCTTAGTTGTTATATGTGATAATATTTTTCATCACCGCGAATCACGGGGGTTGCATGCTAGTTATGTTTTATTTTTGAATGGGGGCTCGCAATTGACTAGTTAGGACTAGCTCATTTTTTGTTGACTAATCGGATAATTTGCACTGAGCACAAACGTACTCCAACTGTTCAACCACATGTGGCTAGGTATGTAAATATACAAGTCAAATGACAGTTGAAAAAACATGAATTTCTGGTCCATGATGTCAACAAAAATTATGAATCCTCAAAATATGCATTATAACGCCTAGAAAAAAACTAGCAAACAATTATGCATAGAAAGTTAGAATTATAAAGTTCAATCAATCTATCATCATTAACATCTGATTTTGTTATCGTCTATTTTTCTTCACTCTTCCCTGTTACACATGTAGACAGCTCTGTCCAAAAGTTGCACATCTTCATCCTTTCTAAATTGTGTCAATTTGACCCCAAGTCATGTAGACTGTTCATTTACTCCTTCTACATTTAGAGTTTTGAAGCAACTCACGAAAACTTCAACAAACAAAGACCTTCCTACCAAAAGAAAAAACAATCCAGGAGCTTATTTCTCTAGCAAATCAGTGATGCTGTTTAATTTGGCTAGACTTTCTTGTTTTTAAGTTTCCATGTCATGATTCTTGAGAAAATGGTAGTGGAATCTACATCTAATCTTGATAAAAATGCTGGAAGCCCTGGATAATTTGATCTTTGGAACTATTTTCACAGGTTGTATTTCTAAGTTTGCTTCCTTTAATAAATAAGAATGACTATTGATCTTGATTAGTCATCCTTCTCCCTTCAAATAAAAGGGCACAAGTTGTAGACTTGGAAGCATGATATATGTCAATATAGTTGAGTTAAAATCAATTGGAGCATGATATACATCAAGGGTAGAGCTAATTTCTGCAAGGCAACTCAATTTTCTTTTTTTTTGTGTGTAAAAAGGAAAATCAAATTTTAGGGTCTTTCTGCAGTTGTAGGAAAAGTTCACATTGTCATTTTGGTATTGATACTTGTGCTATGAACATTTGTTCCTTTGTTGAATTTGTTGAAGCTCATATTTATGAAGCAAACAATACAACATAGGATGTTCCTTAGATGCAAATATAGGCTATTTGCACTTTGTTCCCCATGTCATCCGGACGTGTTTAATGTACCCTTCAGCAAAATATCAATTGTTATGATACTTGTTTCTCGAAATAAGATATTTGAATGATTTTCATAATGTTATTATTAGGTTAAGAAACAGCATACGAGCAACTATATACATGTGCCAGAACAAGTTGAATTTCAAGACATTACTGTTCGAATATGGCTTATCTTTTGCATTACGTGGCTCGGTCATTAATTCTATCTGAAAGCATGTTCGCCAATATGATATGCAGAGGCAGAATCATATCCACACTTCTCGGATTACTTTGAGTCCACAATATTAAGAAAATTCTTTTGTGATGCATAACTAAACAGTAATTTCTTTTCCTGTTCCATGAGACACTTGAACCTTTTTCTACAAGGGTCATAACACGAGCTTGCCACTTTACAGAACATTGATGTTGATATTTATGTTTTTTTCTTTTTCAGGTACGCCGTATTCAGAGCTTTGTTGAGACTCTTGACTCACTGAAAGGAAGAAACTCAAACCCATTTGGTAACAGCAGCAATACAGTTTCGGTCACTACTCAATGGGAGACGTTTGAGCCTGGTTTGGGTAGTCTAAATGCACCTCCACAAAGGACGTCCTCAACAACAATAACTAATGACTGGGAATCCTTTGATTAGTTAAGATCACTGCAGCTTATTGACTGTTATACTTTTTACATAACTTAGCAATGGGAGAACATTTTGTTTTCCACTGTCTTTTTATACAAACCAGATAACTTGTGTACATGTATATGATGTATGTAGACATGAGCGCTATTTTGTTAAAATGCTCGTATACTTTAATGGAAAATGCTGAATAAAGTTAAAGAGTTGTATTTAGTTGTGTTATTGTTTATAATTGAATCCTGAATTCTAATTTGTTTTCCAAAATTAATTTTAATTCTAAATTCATTTTTAGTTAAACAAACGCATATTAAAAAAAAAAGAAAGGGTTATTTTCATTTTCCTTCCTTAAACTATGACATATCTATTAACATAGCTCCTCAACTATATTATTATCCACTTAGCATCCTTAAATTTATTTAATGATGACACTTAGCTCAAAAGTAAGATTTGACATTTTCTCTATCATTTTACTTATTTTTTAAATTATTAAATTATTATTTTATCATTCTTAAATTAATTGATCAAAGACAAATAGTCTTAGTCTTGCTCAAGAATATAAAAAGAAAAACTTGCAATTGGATTAAAAAAATAAAATTGAAGTCGAAGAATATTTTGAAGTAAAAAATAATATTTAAAAAATACAAAAGTTAAAGTTGAATCTTAAATATACTTAGAATTATGAAAAAAAAATATATATTATTAGATAAGAATCTACAAAATAATTAACAAGGATAAAATAGTAATTCAATAATTAATAAATATAAAAATAATACAAAAAATAATGGTATTTATTTTTCGGTTAAATGTCACTATTCGAAAAGTTCAAGGGTGCAAAATGGATAACAATATAATTCAAGGGTTATATTAGTAGATATAAAAATGAAATTAACCCAAATAAAAAATATAAACTCCAGAATCTTCTACTAGTTTGTCCTAAACAAATGAATCAACCAAAAAAACTGATTAATTTATTTATTATTTTAATTTTCAAATTGAATTAGTAATATCTTGAATATCAAAATTGATACATAGGAACAAATTAACTATTTTTTTTGGGTTAACCCTCTCATTAAAGGAGGTCCGCTGATCATCAAATGAGCTCAATCTCTGCCGTCAAAGTGAGCCAACTCTAATCACATCAATTCGAAAATTAACCTTCATACACATATCTCACTCTCGTTAAGGACTTAATATGACCAATGTTTTGTTTATAGCAACGATAAGACCAATGCTTTATGATTGGTGAAGACGTGAATGCCCAAATTACTCGTAATAGTGAGTTGAGATCTCATGCACTTGTAGTGAAGCGTCGGCCTCGTTGCATTCGTACAAAAGCTACGTACGTGGTGCCGCCGCTACAACTGGACGGTCACCCCTCTCGCCCCGTTGGCGTCCCTCATCCCGTGCATGGAATCGTCCGGCGGCATCACCTGCACCTGCCGCGCCGCGTCGTACCTCTCGCCGTCGCCCCACAGCGCGTAGGCCTCCTCACCGTGCGCCGCGTCGTCGCCGATCAGCAGCTGGTCATCGGGCATCCGCAGCGGGATGAAAATGGAGATGCCGAGCAGTATGGCGGTGGTCACGACGAGGTTCCAGGCGATGACGAAGAGCGCGCCCACGACCTGCTTGACGAGCTGCAGGAAGCCGCCGCCGTAGGCGGTTCCCTTGGAGCCCGGGACGGGGAGGATGAGCCTGCACAGCGCCGGCTCGGCGAGGAGGCCCGTGAGCAGGCCGCCGTCAGGCCGCCGAGGACCCCGGCGACGGCGTGGGTGTGGAAGACGGCGAGGGTGTCGTCGATCTTTTGCAGCAGCGGCCACTTCCTGTGGAGGACCATCATGGTGAACCAGGGGATGCTGCCTGCCAGCATCCCCATTATTATGGCAGCCCATGTTTGCACTAACCCTGTAATTAAAGATATCATTAGTTATAATTTGGACCATATACATCACTTTCAACTAATGGATCTTGAGTAAAATTAACTTAAATACTTCTCAATTATGATGGCATTTTTTATAGTTCAATTACACAGATCAAAATTCGAGTTGTCATCACTTGATCTATACATTGACATAATTATCGTTAACTTTGGATAAACTAAAATCAAATAATTTCGTTATAGTACACATCATTTAAATTGATCGTTCCATTTTGATGCAAGGAAAAAAAATTCACAAACCTAGGGACTTTAAAAAAGTTTTACCTTTTTCCATAATCACTTTAAAAATTTCATATGAATAGTGTAATATATTAGACTATGTTCACACCTTCAAACTAATGTCAACAATAGTATATAACGTATTGATCAAATCAATATTTTATTTAAAATATTTATCAAACATAATTAATAATATTGATAATTGATTGGAACTTAATATTTCGAAACACTTAAAAGATCAACATGTAAGATAGCTAAAATTGTATTAAAATTTATTTTCAAATATACTCTCAAAATATTTCGATCTTAGTTACTATTTGTATGATACACTTATTATTTTATACTACATGATCACTTTATTATTTATTATTCCATCAATTTATAAATCATTTGATCAACTATTTATTTGAATATTATGTATTAATATTAAAATAGTTAAAATAAAAAAATGTTATTTAATTTATGATATATATATTAATGCAAATTATTTAAATAATTATTTATATTCTTTTTAATTATTTTATATTTATTAAGTAATTCAAACGTTGTATTTGTTAAATATTTTTTATTAAATTTAATAATTAATTCACTACCGCTAATCACTATTAATCGCTAATACATATAAAATAAAACTTTAGCAGACAATATAAAACAGTGTATGTGCAAGTACCTTTATAATTATAACTATAATTATAATTATTTCAAAGATTAGGAGGTCTAAAATTTGATTCACATAATTAAAACTTATGTACATGTATCCTTTATTTTTATTTTATTCGTATTTCCTTTTATTAGACTTGTTTATAAAGGAAAAATACACATGAAGAGATCTTTAGGCTGATTATTGCAGGGGCACTATAATAAGGTGGAAGTCCTATTCATAGTCAACGTAGTGGCGAAGTCGTGGCATGAGATGTTACATTAACGTTTGAAATGCAGATAGATTCGGAGTCCAATTAGGAATCAAAAAGGCATCTTATGAAAGTGGCATGTTCTTGGATGGATTTGGATTGGTCATATCAATCGACCCCATAAAATGACAGCTCATAAGAATCACAAAGACCTCAATCTATTTTTTTTTTCGTTTTTTAAGAATTTTAAATGGCTTCAAGTCTTGATCACGACATTTTCTATAGATGACTATTATGGAAATGCATCAATAATTTGGACTGAAGCCAATCACGAGAAGCAAAGTGATTAAATATTAGATATCAACCATACGCTATAGTTAGTCTATCAATCTTCGTAAATTTAACTATGCAGAATTTTTTTGGCCGAATCTTGATGTATACTTCGTCCGGGGATAGTGGACAAAATAAAAAGCACGACGAACTCATTTTTAAAATACCTACAAACACTTTTATTAAACACATTTTTCATTCTTGATTAATATTAGCTACAGTTTACAATTAACCAAACAATTCACGCCATTAGAACTAGGTAAAAGAACGCACATATATGGATGAAAAAAGATTTAACAATGTTGTGATGATTAATGTATTTCTTTTATTCTAATACCGGAGAGCATGAATTATTGGCATATAATTATATATAAAAAATATTTTATAAATATTTTTCAAAGCAGCGACAAATCAAATCTCATTGATATATTTATTATTTTATATTAGTTTGAGACTTTTTTTATTTTAAATTATTAGTATTTGACTAATATAAAGTCGAAATAAAATTTTATTGATATATTTATTATTTTATATTAATTTGAGATTTTCTGTGTTTAAAATTATTAGTATTTGATTAATATAAAATTGAGATAAAAATATAACGTGTGTGACGTGTAGCGGTAAAATCTAAATTGGATTCAACTCAGATTTTTTAATCAGAGATGAATCCGACTCAGATACTTGCATACCAACAGAATCTGACAGTGTAACCCTTTAACTAAGTTGGTATCTTCCGAAGAGATCCTAAATTTTTTTAATTATAGCAATTTTGCAATATAAAAAAAATCACAGTCACAGGAAATATAACATATATATTATATGTTATAAATTATATATTGCTGGAAGATAAGAGGGGGTTACCTGCACCGGGCGTTATGCAAACGAGGCCGGTCATCATCCCCTGGACGGCGCCGATCACCGACGGCTTCCCAAAGAAGGCCACGTCCAGGCACGTCCACATCAGCAGGCTTGTCGCGGCGCAGACATGCGTGTTCAGGACGGCCACCGACGCCGTCAGGCTCGCCGCGTACGGCGCCCCGCCGTTGAACCCCGACCACCCCACCCACAGAAGCCCGGCGCCGGTGATCATGAGCAGTATGTTATTGGGCGAGAACCGATCTCTGTCGTTCTTCAACCTCGGCCCGACCTGTAGGCGTATGCAAGGTCACCAACGCTGGCAAATAGTACATAGACGTATGCATCATAGATAGATAGATAGATAGTATTTGGACTCGCCCAGTAGGCGGCGGTGATGCCGGCGATCCCCGAGGAGAGATGGATGACGTAGCCGCCGGAGTAGTCGATGACGCCCCAGTGGTAGAGGAAGCCGCCGCCCCAGAGGCTGAAGGCGCCGACGGTGTAGGAGAAGAGCAGCCAGAGGGGGACGAAGGCCATCCAGGCCTTAATGTTCATGCGGCCGAGCACGGAGCCGGCGAGCAGGATCAGGGTGATGGCCGCGAAGGTGAACTCGAAGAAGACGAGCGTGGCCATGGGGTAGAAGGGCTCCTCCATGGGGTTCTCCAGCGTGCCGTTGCGTGTGTAGTGCGCGGAGGCCGCCAGGTGCGCGCGCTGGACGAGGTACCGCTGGCCGAGCGCCGGACCGGCCTTCCCCCAGAAAGGCAGGAGCCGCTCGCCGAAGGCCATGCGGAAGCCGAGGAGCACCCAGAAGATGAGGGACGCCGCGAAGGCGTAGAGCGCCATGAACGCCGAGTTCACTGCCCACTTCTTCTTCACGATGCTGCCGTAGAGCACGACGAGGCCCGGCATGCTCTGGATCCCCACCAGCGTCGCTGCCGCCAGCTGCCACGCGTTGTCGCCCTTGTTCAGCCATTCCGGCGATGCCGGCAGGCTCATGTTGTAAGCGGCGGCCATCTCCGGGGGCATCGAAGCTTGGATCCTCGTAAGTAAAGCTTGCAGGGAGATTTATACTATGGGATCAATCATTCTCTTCAAAGTATATATGAGGAATCAAATGGGAGCTGATCAGAAAAGGCCACGGATCCATTGACCTCGCTCTCTTGCTTGACGACTTAGTGTGTCTTAATGAGAGTTATGTTGTCCCCCACTGCTTTGCAAACTGCCAACTGTGTCCATCATGTTTAAGTGTTAAATATTGGTCTTAATTGTAGTCTTTGTTCCATTGTTAATAAATTTTGATAGATCAACCAATAGAATTGTTGTGGGAATTTAGTTTCTGGTGAGCTCGTTCTTGTGATGCAGATTCTGTTCTGTTCTCCGCGCATGATCCCATGGGTAGGCGTTGAACCGTGGACGGGGGCCTACGTTGGTCAAAATTTGATGGTGGCTTGGCAACTGTGGCTAAAATTATTAAATGTTGGAGTATCTTAATTGTTTTGTGTACTCAGCTCACGGATGCTGTGTGTTATGGCTTTGTCATGGTAGGGCCGCGCCTCAGTCGGTAATGGGGATGGGAGAGAAAATTAATATCAGATTTCTTGTAGCCTTCTTAATTTCTGTATTAATCATGATATGGTGTTATCACTGATTCAATTTGAAACGAAAAAAAAAATCAAATATTGCTAACTGATTACACGTAAAAATCACTAACAAAAACTCATTTGTTCATGTTCGATTCCTATGATTATATATTTGTATTTTAATCAAGTTCACATTATATGTTAAAATCATGACTTCGTTTAATCGAAAGCAGTTGACCCAAAGTTTCAATAAAGGTCGTGGTGAGTTAACTGAGATAGCTCCAATAATTGGCAGCCTGTATTGGTCACTGTTCAACATGATGTTGATTATTGGGAGGCAGGGAGATGGCATTGCAATGTTACCTCGGCCACATGTAGTCATGTGAACATTGACGAGTATCACAACTAGGTAATCCATTTCTCTTGGAAACCTGCAACCTAATCCCCAAAATGGGGCAAGTCACCAGTTTTTACATGCATTGTTAGATTGAATAGGAGCATGTCTCATATCCGGAACCAATGGAAAGAATGGACAATTCATGTAACAATTGAAGCAAACATTTCCACTTAATTAAACCCATTTTTGTCCCAACAGCAAATGCCTTTCCTATTCAATAAGTTCCAAGAACAGGCCAAGATGTGGACGTGGTAATAATGAATGCTGGATGACTCGGTATATTTTTTTCTTATAATAAATTTAGAGCATCCACCTGAAATATAGAAGAGCTGGTGTGCGAACAGTACACAGATGAATCAAAACGTACAACAATAGCTTGAAAGTAGAGATCAAAATCACCTTCGAATGTGATCTATGAAGGTGAAGCACCTGACTACAGGTATGCAACTCACTCAATGCCCAGACTTCTAATGGGCACTTGAAATATAAACGGCTCCAGAACATCAATTTCCCAGCACATCTGCTTTTTGTCATCTCCATATTCATCGCATAGGCTTCATGATGACTCAACATCTGAATCTAAAGTTTCTTTATACAACTCAAAATCATCAGGAGTCCAGCGGCAAACAAGATGGAGGCGGAAGGTAGCCATCTTAACTCCAAGCAAGCGCTACAGAGTAGAAAATGTCATTGATTAGATTAAAAACGACAGCTAAGAATAGAGACAGTTGATATTCATGTAATTTGGGCAATGGCTTCACCCAGAAAGGTTCAATATAGCATATTAAAGATTATCTAGAACAAAAAATTTTAGAGACTCAAGCATGCACATTGAAGAAAATTTAATCATGAAAAACCACATTGATCATGCCCTTTGGCTACTAAAACCCATTCCAGCTGAATTCATGATCAGGGATAGTCAATGAACGGCATAATCTGGAAGATGTACAAGGCCCCATAAAAGGAAGTTCATTTATGAGAGCAGAATAACCAAGAGACATATATTGGTAGGCTATTAAGTCCACCTGTTAGAAGAGATATGCAAAAGATAGCTGAGGCATGCAACATGAGCAATGGCTTCACCTAGAGAGCTTCAACATAACACATTAAAGATGATTTAGAACCATAAAGAAATTCCAGAGACAAAAACATGTTTAGTGAAGAAAATTGTCATGAAACACCACATCGAACACCTGTGATTGAAGACATACTGATGAATTACCCTTTCCCACAACTATAAGTCGAGTTCTAACTTTGTAGGAAAACGATTTCACTCATTGCTTACTCCACTCAGTCAACGACCACCTAAAAAAGCTACTGAGAGGTTCAGATCAAGTAACCCTGATCTTAAGTCAATGATCCTACTCTTGAAATTGAGAAATCAATCCTGAGAAGAAAGCTAAGTCGAACCTTCCATTTTTACCTATAAAAAGTTAGCCATCAGTCTAAAGGTAACAGGAGTAAACACTCCACCTTCTAGAACAAAACATATTATCAAATTCTATCAACCCTAAAATGGCTAAAAATAAATAAAAATGGAAAACAAGTATAATTTTGAAATAAAATTTAATTATATCATAGTTAACCCAATGCAATAAAAAAGAGGCATCAACAAATAGCAACCATTGAATATTTCTTTACTTTATAAATGTGAATGTAGAAATGCTCCAAATTTGCAAGGAAGCATGACTTCATTGAGTTATCGTTGCCCACACAATTTGCATGACTACAATGCAAGATAAAGCCTTACCAATGTTCTAGCTGATTCAGGTGACAAAGGCTTTCCTTCTTCACATACAACAAAGTCAGATACCAGCTCTATAACTCCTGTATTTTGAAGAAAATGGGGTAAAATTACCCCAACACATATAATAAAGATCTCTTCTGAGTAACAAATGAATGTGAAAGGTAAAGATATGCTATAGATAAAACCTTTATTCAATCTAACAGGTACATTTTGTTTACGAAGGTAGGGTTCCATTTCATGAGTAAATTGCTCCAAAGGGCCTTCTTTTAGTTCAACCTGAAATGCACGACAAGATGAGCATATGATTATATTTCTTGCAGAACCAAATACAAGTACCAACCGTCTCAGCCGCAATGCTCCCTGTTCTCGCAAAGTCATGCTCTTCATATCCTTCAAATATTCTGCATAAATATGTGAACAGAAGATTAATTGTAGTTGTCAAAAAGGTATAAACATGTTGCACCATCAAAAGAAAAGACAAAAATGAACTAGTTCTCTTGAACTATCTAGCAAGGTTGTCAAACTCATAAACCAGAGTTGACAGGGAAAGTTCGGGTGAACACGTAAAACATGAGATCATAGCACGACACATCCAATTCAACCAAAAATATATTTCAAATTATATGTACAAAATCAAAATATATAAGGCCGGCAGCAGGAGAACACAAATTCTACTCAATTGCTATAATAACAATAATTGCATATCATTCATAAAAAAATATACATAATAATTAATAATATAATAAACTGGTTAAATTGGTGATTAAAAATTAACAATACATCCATCCTAGAAAACCATCATTTCTCAACCAAAGTGACAGGACATTTATCATGGACTATGAAAATTGAAAATAAACCACAGGAAATGGCACAGAATGATGTGAGCAGAGCATGAGCACTCCTCTTCTAGTCATTTTCTACTCGCCAGGAGAAGAAGACGCTCCTTTTCTGCTCTTGTGCATCCTCTTCTGCTTGTGAGCAGAGGACTCCAAGAGAAAGGGGGAAGAGGGAGAGAGGAGAGGAAACCAGCAACGCCAAGCAGCAATAACAGCAGCAAATGGCAGCAGTAACAATAGCAGGGAATGGCAGCAGCAGCACAGCAACAAACAGCAGCGGCAGCTACAGAAGCGGACAGAAACAACAACAGCAAATGGAAGCAGCAGCACAGTGAGCGGCTTGAGGAAGAAGTGTATCGCATCGTGTGGATTTAAGGCTTGAGAGGTAAGTAAATAGGGCATCACGTGGTGACCAAAGAAAAAGATAAGCTTGACACAGCTGCACACGATCCGACAAGCCAATACACAAATTCTATAGCATGCTGGCTCAAAATGAGTTCGAGAGCGGTCCAACTCAGTTTTTAATGGTAGGACCGTAAAATCACCTAATTCTACAAGTCAACTGGCAACTTTGACAACCTTGCTATCTAGAATCAGAAACTCTGGCAGGTCTGCCTACCCTCCAAAATGTGACTTATCATGGGGCAACTAGGCAAGGTGTAAGTGTATATCCCAAAAGTAGACTTTAACAACAAACACACTGTCTGTGTCCCATGCATTTTTTTGAGACGTAATTAAGGATTGACTGAAACAACTTCTTTGTTCATCCTGATCCCTTTTTTGGTATGCTGTAAAGCTATCTACTATTTTCAGATATAAGAGTTATATGTATTTGCTCATTTGATATTCAACAAAAACATTACCCTAACATGTTTGGCAAATGCCATATGAATACTATCTTGTATAACTATCACAACCACAACCATGAGAATAATCTTTTTTTTCATATATGATCTTCATCCATAACAAAAAAATTTGTAAGGTGCAATCCTGGTATTTCCAATGGAATATTACTTTCTTTTCTCCGCCTTTAGATTACGGTGCGTACATTATCACCCCATGGAATAGAAGGTTAAACCAGATTCTTTTCTGAAAAGGAGTATACATGGTCTGAGAAAAAAAGGAGTATGTGTTCCTTAAAAAGCAGTCGTCTCTTAAGTTACTTTATCACATGGATTCAATTAAACACAAGAAAAACAGCCAATAATAGCATCAATGCATCATGTTATATGAAGTACTTCAAAGTCAAGTTGAAAAAAGTGCCAGATCAACCAAGCATATAAATATTTCTTGTGGATTACTGTGAAAAATTTACTAAAGAGGGAAACATCACAATTCATTGAACAAAACATAACCTCGGATTTTCAGGTTCAAAGAAAAATAGTATTATAAGAGCAAGATACAAGCAAACATCGAAACATGCTTTAGAATACCTCTGGACCTCGTCTTTCCCCAGACTGGTGAAGAGTAGTCCACTATCACCACGAAGAAGCTAAACATCGTGCACATTCACAATCAGTATGATTATGGTATTGTTACCTAGTGAAAAAATGGAAGGAAGGCACAATCTCTACCTTAGCAAGCCTCCGAGCACCGGGCTTGACCTCATCTGCTGCGGATTTTCCCAGTGCAATCTGCATGACTTTGTTCGATCCCAAAAAAAATCTAAAAAACAAAAGTTAAAACTTCATCAGAACCCATCATGAACCAGCAACAAATTTTACCACAACCTCCAGCAATAAATGAACTCGATCAGCACCTGCTGTTGGTCTTCAGCTGATCCCTGAACTCCTTGAACCTCTGGTTCCGCATGTTCTCGAACGTGAAGACGTACGCCGAGCCGTAATCCTCCAGCGCCTGCCTTATCCCATTCACCACGTTCTCCTTGTGCTCCTTCCCCTTCTTCTTGGTCTTGGAAAGCGTCACTGGGGCATTTCGTCAAACAGAAACATCGCTAATAAGACGTCGGAACAAGACAATGCCTCGAATCAAAACTTAAAATCGACAAGAAGCTCGGGGACTCACCGGCGCGGTTGCGCTTGGAGACCGGCATGAGTTACCGGAGATACGAACTGACGCGGCGGCCGGCGAGGTCGGGGATCGGCGTTGCGACGACCGAAAGGTTTTTTGAGAATTTAACGGCCGCCGCCCTCGTTTTCCGCCTGCAAGGTGTTCGAGGGTTTTGGTGCGTTCTATTTATGCGTTTGAGTTTATATACACTATTTAAAAAAAAATCGGGTCACTGATGGAGCGGATTGCGGTTGGGTCGCATGAAGCCCCGGTCCGAGAAAAACATGGCTCGTGTAAAGTATTTTGGTTATTTTATTTTTTTTTCTTATTATTTCTTTATGTTAGTAATGGACATGAAATTATAAGAAAATGAATGAAAATAAGTAAAAATATCAAATAATAATTACAAAATTATAAGTAAATTTATCAAGGGTGCAGACAGTAGACACAATTTTAAAGATAGTAACATGTCCCGAATTTAAATATAACATTTTTTTCATTATAACCCAAAAAAAAAACTATTTACCCAAGAAAAAAAATTATCAACTCCCTTTTTATCTTTGTTCCCACATATTTGTTAATATCAAACAGTGTTTTCACATGTTTTTTTTTAAGAAACGATCGTGACTTAGATTGTTAATTATTTATATCCAACCAATTATTCGATCTTGAATCATGGTAACAAAATATTAAGGCACGAGATGCTTACATAATGTATGGGAAAAAATGCAGATCAGGAGGAAGGTGCTTAACATGTCACAACTCTTGAATTTAAATCTTATAAATTACTTAATTGAATCCAAGGATTCATAAGAATATATGAAGCATAAAAGAAGCAACATTTAATTTTTCTGGGAGGTAGAAGAAGCATTAAGTTGTCATCAAACAACTCATCTTTAAACAATTCTAGCTAACGAAAACCGAAATTATAGTCAAATTATTTAGTGCAGAAGGCCAAACGTGCCTTCATTGGGCAACAAAAAAATTGGAGTATTTAAGCTGTCAATTTTTACAAATTACACATATCGAACATAATTCTCCAAGATAGATCTCTGAGTACATAGATATATTTTGCTATAATAACAACCTTTCTTAAGAAGAAAAGAAGACAGAGAGGATAGCTCATAATGAAAATTATGGGCCAAAATCTTAGATGAATAAAGTTCTTGATCAAATGCCTTCATGAGATAAATCATTATTCCTTGAGATAATCTCTCATAAACTGACTGATACAACAAAATGATACACAATCTTCTTACAGGACAAGATAGCTTATACGATTCACACAACATCAGAAAACTAAACTACCAACCAACAGGGAGGTCAACGGCACTGTCAAGTTATCATCCAGCTCTGCACTAATAGGTAGTGATTCTACAATGGCAGCGACCACGGACACAAGAAAGAAGCGGAGGATCATGCTCCAACTTTCTTCCATGAAGCCAAAAATATGGAAGTAATGCATGTACCTGAAAATGGCAGCACAAACAATGGTAAAGTTTTCAGTTTCAGATGCAAATTGGATTGAAGAGTGCGGAGACTAATTTACAAATATTAACACACACCCAATTGATGCTGAGAATCCAGCTAAACACATTGCAATGCTACCAACAATGGACTTGTAAGGGTTGTACGGAAGCTTTTGGCTTCCAAATCGTCTTCCTATTATGTCAGCCATACCTGATAAGAACCAAAAAGTAAGAATTGATGCCCAAGTGGCACAAATATTATATATTTTACTGCTATTTTTTACTCTTTTTATGATAAATTGATGTCATAAGAATTCTTTTCACAAAGTTAAACATATTAGTTATACTTGCTTGGTGAGTCATCTAACACCTCTTTTGTAAGTTGCCTAAACCATATAAACCGACTAATTTGCATCAAGAAGTCACCATTAAACTGTCTTCAAACAAACAATGATAATTTGTAGAGATATAACTAACATATTTACCATCTCCAGCACACAAATTGCAGATAGCAGCAATTGCAAGTGGAGATGTTCGCCAAAAGATGGAGGTGGCCAGGGTTATTGTGCAGGCATAGTACAAGGGTCCCGTCAAAAGCTCCCTAAAGCAGAACGTAAATGTTTTCTGAAATTAAAACAATGTGCGAAGAAAAAGAAATCATCACACGGTAGCTAAGTGGTAATATATTCTCTAAATTTCAATATTTATGGCTCTACTTTTTCTGAACCTGTAATGGCCATATCTGCTAATTGATTTGACCATGGCATCATTTTTCCAAATTCCAAGTCCCAGCAGCAGCATTCGAAAAATATTGATACCTGGTGCTACTGCAGCAAGAAATGGTGCCCAGGCTCCTGAACTGCATTGAGCACATATTGTTTTTACTATATGTGCACAACAAAATTTTGTACTTACTACAATGTTTAATACCTGAACATAGGCCAAAATAGCAAGAATGTCAATCCAATGCTTATATGTACGAGTTTCCGGTTAAGTTTCTGAATAGAAAAGAAACACATGTTAATGTCAAAAGAGCAGAAAACCGAACTTGGCATACTACAAATTTAGCCATGCTGATGACAACTTTCTCAATCAAATATATTCTGCTTCCTGCCAGAAATTGAAATGAATCTCCAATACCTACTAAGTCTGTTCACAAAGAAACATTTATTCACTTGGAAGATTAAATGCGACAACACGATTATGCTTAGAAAGTTTTTTCTTTTATTTTCTTGGGTAAAATGCTTAGGATGTTCTTTCTGTTTGCAAGTGGCATAGGGAAATTCTTTGAGGAGTTAGATGTTATACAAGAAAAAATGACAGAACAAGCACTAACCACTAACAGTGGTTGCCAAGCAAAGCAAAAGGCTGACAACAATTGCTACACTAACTAAAAAATCAATCCAGGTGATTAAAAAACATCCAAGTGCATATGGTCCTTATACAACTCAAATAGCTCAAATAAAGAGTTCTTGAATGATGAGTCAATGGCAGATACAAAAATAGTGCATTTAATTTAGGGTTATTTCCATTTACCTCCCTCGAACTATCACAAAAATCCAAATCTAACCCCGATGTATAAAACCGGGCAGAAATAGGTCTGAACTTTATTCGATTGACCAGTTTGATCCAAAAGTCTGTTAGACAACCTTAAGGCTTATGTTTCCTATTTTGTATTGGGAGTCCATATATAAACTCCCTAGGGTTTGGGTTATTTTGTATCTTGTATCATCTACTGTTTTACCACATCAAAGAAAGAACTCCAGCCGCCGCTCGAGGACGTAGCCCAATTAAGGGTGAACCTCGTAAATCTGTGTGTCTTATGTGTGTATTGATTTCTCTCTCTCGCCTATTTTTCATAACATCATGTTTCTTCCTTTATTCTCTCTTCTCTCTCCTCCGCTCAAACTTCTCTCCACTCTCACTCCTCTCTCTCGAATGGCGAGTCCCACGCGCGTGCTCGCCGGCAGGCGAGCATAGGCGAGCGCCAGAGTTGAGAGAGAGATGAAAGCGTGAGAGAGAAGAGGAATGTGAGAGAGGAGAATAGTGGAAGAGAGAGTGTAGAGAGAGGGGTAAACTATTAAATTAAAACAATTTTACAAGAAAAAATGACAAGCACTAACCACTAACAGTGGTTGCCAAGCAAAGCAAAAGGCTGACAACAATTGCTACACTAACTAAAAAATCAATCCAGGTGATTAAAAAACATCCAAGTGCATATGGTCCTTATACAACTCAAATAGCTCAAATAAAGAGTTCTTGAATGATGAGTCAAATGGCAGATACAAAAATAGTGCATTTAATTTAGGGTTATTTCCATTTACCTCCCTGGAAAAATCCAAATCTAACCCCAATGTATAAAACCGGGCAGAAATAGGTCTGAACTTTATTCGATTGACCAGTTTGATCCAAAAGTCTGATTTTCTATTTTTTAAAATATAAAATTACTACTTTACCCTTATCATGTTTCTTCCTTTATTCTCTCTTCTCTCTCCTCCGCTCTCACTCCTCTCTCTTGAATGGCGAGTCCCACGAGCGTGCTCGCTGGCAGGCGAGCACAGGCGAGCGCCAGAGTTGAGAGAGAGATGAAAGCGGGAGAGAGAAGAGGAATGTGAGAGAGGAGAATAGTGGAAGAGAGAGTGTAGAGAGAGGGGTAAACTATTAAATTAAAACAATTTTACAAGAAAAAATGACAAGCACTAACCACTAACAGTGGTTGCCAAGCAAAGCAAAAGGCTGACAACAATTGCTACACTAACTAAAAAATCAATCCAGGTGATTAAAAAACATCCAAGTGCATATGGTCCTTATACAACTCAAATAGCTCAAATAAAGAGTTCTTGAATGATGAGTCAAATGGCAGATACAAAAATAGTGCATTTAATTTAGGGTTATTTCCATTTACCTCCCTGGAAAAATCCAAATCTAACCCCAATGTATAAAACCGGGCAGAAATAGGTCTGAACTTTATTCGATTGACCAGTTTGATCCAAAAGTCTGATTTTCTATTTTTTAAAATATAAAATTACTACTTTACCCTTATCATGTTTCTTCCTTTATTCTCTCTTCTCTCTCCTCCGCTCTCACTCCTCTCTCTTGAATGGCGAGTCCCACGAGCGTGCTCGCTGGCAGGCGAGCACAGGCGAGCGCCAGAGTTGAGAGAGAGATGAAAGCGGGAGAGAGAAGAGGAATGTGAGAGAGGAGAATAGTGGAAGAGAGAATGTAGAGAGAGGAGAGAGATAGGTTTTTTAGTTAGAAGGGTAAAATGGTAATCTAATAAATTAAAACAATTTTAGTAAAAGAATTTTGGGTCGATAATTTTAGTAAATTCAATATGATTGAACTAAATTGTTCGATTAAGAAAAGTTTAGACTTAGATCTGCTCGGTTTTATACATCGGGGTTAGATCTAGATTTTTGCGATAGTTCAAGGGAGGTAAATGAAAATAACCCTTTAATTTAATTGGAGATTGACAAACAAAGGCACTAATAACAAATTCAATCTAATTACATGTTTAGTTAGTACATTACTCTCAAACAATCTGTTTATACACCACGATCTTAACTCAAATATTTGTTGGTTATAGTGAAACATTACTCCCACTCCAACCATAGCTCTCCATCACCATTTGACCCTGTGGCTTGTAATAGCTTTTTCCCTATTACATAATCGAAATATTCAAGTAAAAGTCAGCCACTATTCCATATTTTCAAGAACAAAAGCTCCTAGGTAAACAATACATCAAATATGTTGCATACACACCCAGCATCCATCTCTGAATCCCAGTTAGAAGTGCTTTCTACAAATCAATCATGATTCAATTACCCCATGCTGGGGATAAAGCTAGTTATTTTGCCAAATCTGACAGCAATTCGTCTTGAATTCTGTCAACACCTCCGGAACAGATTTCACAAACATTTGCAGCAAAGCAAATGGATACAGAAAACGCAGATGACTAACAAAGGGAACGAAGAGAATAATCAAACAAAACTCCTCACCTGCTCAAAGACTCCTCTTTTAGCCAACTCCTCCCAGAATCGAAGCAGCCCGAGGGCGACTCCTGCCGTGAGCACCGCCGCGCCGGCATCGTGAAGCAGTTGGCCCTCCGTCGGCGATGCGAAGGCCATGGGCGCCAGACCACTGCGGGGCGCTGCAGGGAAGACACTCAGACAGCGGCGGCGGAGGCCTGCAGGCCGGGCGCCGGCACCGACGACAGAGGAAGTGGAGGAGGAGAGAGAGTGAGGGGGGTGGAGACGAGCAGGGAAACAGGGCGGAGGAGCGATAACGTGGGAGGAGACAACGAGTTCGGTGAGCATTTCTTGCCCTCTTGAGTCGTCATCGTACGACTCTGTGAAAGCAGGGATTTTTTAAAGCTCCAAACAGAACATTCAACCGTGCGTGTGCTGTGTGAGCAAACGGATCGACGGTAAAAATAAGGGTTAAAAATAAGATAACCTTCTTAAAATCAACGGTCTTAAAATATTAAAAGGCAAAATATTAAAAAAATATTGCTCCCGTCGTTCCACCAAATTTTGAAATGATAAATGAGAGATCGCCCATTGGATGAGAAAAATCATTCGAAATAGAGAATAAAGAATTTATATAAAACGAATTCTATTTCACAATTATGAAGTATCATCAAATTTATGATGAAGAATTCAGATCAAAACATAAAGTTTTTTTTATTTTAAATGAATATAATGATTTGAGTGTTTTTCATTATAATAGTGTTGTGAAATAAAATCTATTTCACGTATTCTTTAATCCCTCGAAAATAAATCAGAGCAAATATTTATTTTCTTTTTTCTATTAAATATTTTTTTATGCCTATAGATTCCATAACATTTATTATAGAAATATATCAAATTGTGAAAGTAATGTATTCTTGTTTTCACTGAGAACATAATGTTCGTGATGGGTTAAACATTTTAGAATATTCTTGAGATTAGCTGCTCTTGATCTCGGGGCAAAAGAATGGAAGCCAAACATGGCCCTTAGGATCCATTTGAATTCTTTCAAATTTTAAGTAACTGTCATTCAACTGATGGTCACATTATCGCATGCTTTGTTACCCCTATTTATCCTCCTAAAGTAGTCACCCAAATAAAGGTTAAGGTTTTATTTGTGAAATGATTAACAGAGTAGTGTGGTGTGACGTAGAAGTATGTATTATATATATATAGAAAAAACATTTATGAATTTATATATTGAAATAAGAAAATATAACATTCATATATTTAGAGAAAAAAATATGATGACAGGTAGACTAAACTAATCATTTTTGGTTTAGATAAAAACTTCAAATTGTGAAATATAAAAAAAAGTTCATTTGAACAAAAGTTATTTATGTCTATATATATATATATATATATATATATATATATATATATATATATATA
>LTAE01000310.1:12211-70557 GCA_001647135.1 Pontederia paniculata | reverse complement strand
TATATATATATATTATATTCATTATAAGTTTGTAATGCATGATATAAATAAAATATTTGAAATGAGTACAAATAAGTTTTATCAGATTTTTTAATTAAAATAATATTTTAAAAATGAATAAATAATATAATATAACATATCATATATTGGAAATTCGATGATCTCAATTCAAATCGCCCTTATTTTTTGAATTTCTTTTAAATGATTATTGTAACACCTCGATTCATTCATGATATTATTCGCTTTGGGCCCATATTGTCCGCACGAATTTAAAACACATCTTTGGTAGTATCAGAGTTGCACAACGATCCATTCTTTTTACCCCTCCTCAGATATTGTCCGCTTTGAATTCTAAAGGTGGCCCCTAGGGGAGTCCCCTTGCTCTGTATGGCACCTAGTCCCTCAAAGTTTTTTTTAGCGCGTCTTGAATGATAAGGAATAACATTACATATAAGCTCATGATCACCTCTGTGTTTTGTCCATGTGAGACTAACTTTCATTCTCATCATCATCTTGATGGCTTACAATTACTATCCGAATGGGGATCGGATCAAGATTTGAACATTTTGATTTAGTTCAAATCGAGACCAAGTTATTATATTAAATACACGATTGACCCGATTTGATATTCTAGTACAGTAAAATTAAGAATATTCATATAATATATTCAATTATTATTCTATTTTGATAAGCATATACTCAATTATTTGATTAAGGTAATATTAACTGATTACATTTTATAATATAACTATATGTCCGAAGTTTGGTACATATAATTTAATTATATATGATAATATATTTTTATGTTTAAACATAATTTAAAACAATGGGGTGAGTTTATCGGATTGACTAATAAAATGTTAAGCTTGTCCAATCTATTAAAAACAATGGGGTGAGTTTAACGAATGTCGACTAGAGGACGGGTCGAGCGAACTCGTTAAGCTTTTATTATAAAAAATATCATTTGAATATTTTTTTTAAAATTTTGTATTATTCTTTCACAACTTTTATTTTTTTATATCTCTTGTTACATTCATAAAAATAATAATAACTAAGGCATCATTAATTTTTTCCCATGAATTTCCATGCAACTTATTTTAATATTTATCTTTTCCAATTTTCTTATATCTTTTTTATTATTTGTTTGCTTTAATTTTCCCAAAGGAATGTGCTGAGGCCCCTCTAGAGTTGACATTAAAAAAAATCACAATTAAAATTATTATTATGTTATTAACTACGGTGAAACAAAAAATTAACTGCATCATGCATCCATCAAAAGTGGTTCTCTTTTAGAACCACATGAATTTAAAGAATAAGAAGGAACATAATTTTATTATTATTATTATTATTATTATTGAAAATACATATTATTTTTTCTCAATTTCCTTAATAAAAATTATTACTATACTTTGCGTACTTGGTTTGTTCTCGTTTTTTTTTAAAAGATACATATTTTTGCCTTCCTTTGCAATACGTTAAATTTACTGTCAACATAAATAAGGCCTTCACTTCACTGTTCCGACTATCTTACTAATAGACGAAAATCATTTTCCAAGAGTATGAAAATAAATAAAGCCATTTCGATTACTTAAACTTTAAGTTTGTCTGCGAGTTATCCGGAGAAGATTCAAATGGCAGCATTTGGGTCTCAGCATTTTATTTAGTTTTTGTGTGTGTTATGTGTAGATATTTACTGTCTTTATGACCATTTAATCTCACGCGTTTTCCTCGTTTTGCCAAAATAATCATATGAGATGGCGAGATAGTTAATTTGACTAGCAGCTCGTGATAAAAATTAACGTGTTTTTATTGGTGAAAATTAACTGGGAGTATTAATTATAACCGTATTTTTTTTCTTTTAGTTTCAGTCCGATATCTCGCTTCATACTCGAGTGCTAACATACAAATTTAAATATAAAAGTATAATATAGAATTTGAACACTTATTACCATATTGGAACATTCTGTATGTGTTATTGATATATACTCGAATAAGAAATATTGTTCTATTATTTGTTAAAAAATGAGTGTTCCTGTGGTTACATCATGAGGGTGGAACGTTATATACCCTTTGCATAAAAAACAGGCCCTTTTTCAATCAGGATTTTATTATTTTTTTTGTCCGAGTATATTTCATTTTTCCAAGTATAAATATTTTCATTTTTGTTTCGTATCTTGATTTTTTACATAAACGAAATTTTATCGAGTTACTCGAATTTCACCATAACAACTAATATATTATTTTCGATGGATAAAATGATAATATTAGACTGATGTACGATAATGTTAATACAAACACCTTTGTGTTACTTTCCCAACCCGATTGATAATGTGTAATCTTTCTTTTTCTAAATTTTTTTATCGAAATTCAGACATTTTTCCAGTGAATTTATCATTAACTTAAATCAATCACTAAATGGTATCAACAACAAATTTTATTGGTCAAATTTTCTAAGTGACATGTATTAACTCCCCATTGGAAAATTTGAAAAAAATTGTCGTGTTGTTCCTACTTTCGGTTACTCAATGACTAACCAGTAATTATCCCCAGTTTTATCAGAGAAAAGAAAGATTCATGCATAACTATATTTTCAATTTAGAAGCTCTTAACTATTGTATGTTTTTATGGAAACTATAGGTTGCATCAAATTGTAGAAACGCATGCATTTAATGCATCACTATCCTAATTAATCACTATCTCATTATATATACACTTAGAGTGGGTTAATTCATGACAACCATTAGAGACAGAGTCCCTAAAACTGTCATGTAATTTCTCCTCTTACATCCTTTGCTGGCATCATTTGTTCTTTATGTTCTTAGTGACCAATAGTTTTGAAAAAATGGAACGTTAATGGTTACTCCCGCGTTTTTTACTCCCGCACTTTCTGCCATTCGCGAATGTTACCGTTACTCCACAACCTTATGACTGTTTGCTATCAATGTTTCAGGGAAGGAATGAGCGAGAAGGTGGCTGAAATGCAGCGCGACGAGCCGAGCCAGGGTAGTGCAATGCTCGGTGAGGCGAAGGGAAAGGGAGAAGCTGAAGTTATGGTTCCAAACCTGAACCCTGAGATGGTTGGATCAGACATGCAACAAGCTGATGACCAGAGTCCTTTCAATGTGGAACGATACAAGCGTCGATCACACGGATGGTCATCTGCAGAGTTTCCTGAGCGGAAGTTGAAGCTTTTGAACAAGTTGAGCCTGTCACGCTGCGTGGAAAAGGAAGCCTTGAACGTGTTGCAGCAGACATACTCTGACGGCATTGCACTGGGACATCAAAAGGACGAGAAAACAGAAAAGTTAGTGGGCTTAAACATGTTCTAAATCTCAAATAATTTTTAGGTATATAATTCTTGTGCTTTTGAGTTGATAAAGTAGTACTGGTTGCAGGCTCATGAAGGGTAAGTTCTGTGGCCAGCGCTATCGCATCAAGAAGGAATTGAAGCTATTGGATCTAGAACGGGAATGCTCAAATACAGAGGTTAGTCACATCACCCACAAAAGAAACCCCTCTACATGATCATATGCATACATATAAATGATTCGTAGATGTACCAGCCAAATACTATTTTTGTGACGCACTTTAGAGTCTTTTTCCAGTAATAATCATCCAAGCAATCGTTATTCCCGATAAAATAAACAGGATAAGCAACACATGTTTTAAAAGGGGAAAGTGATGTTCGGTGTTTCTGAGTTGACATGAATGGAATGGAATCAAAACATTTGGGCAGTATTCAGCAGCCTTCAGTGCATTAATTCAAATTTTCCATAAAGTTTCAAACTGGGGGTGGAGCATTTACCACACCTAGTTTTTTTTTCTCTCTTTCTGCTTTCTAATATACCCCTTATAAGAAAATAATCATAATTTCATTTTTCAATATCTTTTTTATAAACATTCCTACACTTGCAAGAGTCTCAATAATAATAATATTGGACTCATGGCTATGTATTCATTGAGTATTTAACAGCTTTCTGTAGAGGAATTAAAAAAAAAATCATTTTGATGCATCCCATGACATAACAAGTTTTTTCTACATCTGTTTGTTTCCCAAGTAAATAATCAAGATATGATGCCTTGAGTTGCAGGCACGCATAAGAAGTCTTTCAACGCTGATCACATACTATGCTGGGGAGAACGATAAGCTATCTAAAGAAAATAATCAACTGAAGCAAGATATAAACAATGCCCAAAATCAAACTGATCTCTTAGAAGGTAAAGCTTAAAAAACATTATGATAGTAGTCTTGCCAGAAAGGCAAGTTGCAGATTGTATTTCTATTTGACAACAATACTTTTATCATGTCCTTTTTGCAGTTGAAGGAGAAATATTGAAGCAAGAAGTAGAAAGATTGAAACTTACCTGAGATCTGCAGAAGAAGCTTTGCACAACAGATTTCCCCAACCTGTCGAATGATTTAAGTTCTAATGTCTGTCATCAATATTCTTAGAACATCATGAAACTTCGAGTCTTTACAAATTGAACTCATTGTTCTTTAGTCCTTTTTCAACTGTTTTCATTTGATTTCCAGTACTCATGACTCAGAGAATCAAACATCACCAATTATGTTACCAGAATGACGAAGACATGAACTCTATTTTGATTTGCTTTATATCTTCCTCAACAGCACGTGATAGTTCAAATACAACGAAAAGCTAAAATGGATTGGTAAAAGTGTCTTCCATCATCTTTCTTTGTTGGTTCTAGAATGTCTTCCATCATCTTTCTTTATTTCCCAATTAATTACAGGGGAACATCTGCAACTACCATCCATCAAATTTATTTTAGGCAATCTGAATGAGAATCCCACGTTAGCTTCATGATATTATAACAAGAAGAGATAGTACACATAACCAGACATCGAAAAAAATTAAAATTCTTCAACAATTTTAGAATGACAGAGAGCCAAGAATTTTTTTGTTATGAGCAACTTGGTTGTTTTACCAAAATCACCTCAATTTTTCTGAAATGAACTTTCTTCATGACGTTTAATGACAACATTTAAGGAATGATCAAAGATGCAAACAGAAGTACGGCTCTCTTCATAACTTGTTCTTCATGTTACTTGAACATTCAATTATCATGGATGATAAATAGTACAGAAACCAAAAGCATAGATCCGATGAGTCCGCAAGGTAAAAATGAATTAATAAAATTAATTTGACCGACGAATTTTACAAGTAATATGCAATTTGTTTACAATGAAAAAAAAGCAAAACAAGTACATTCATATATTTTTGGAAAGGTTATCTATAACATGTTTAACTTTTGTTACCTCTTATTTTCCAATACCGACAATTTTCTTTCTTTCATGTCGAATTTGGTCTAATTTAACAACTAAACCTGCATCTGAGACAACCATGAGTTGAAGTCAGCATTTGGAGAGGATTCCAAATGTATTATAATGACATTTTCTGAGAAGAATAACAGAATATTTCAGCATAGAAAACACTAATTATGTTTTGACTAATTTTAGACAATGGATTATCTCATCTAGTATTTGACCTTGAAAAATGGAAACAAATTAAGAAACAATTTCAAAAGTAAACCTGAGTGATGACATAATTTGATCTAGCGCCAAGAAAGCCTATAATTAAGCAGAAAGTCAAGAAGCATGCTGATAGATAGTAAGTTGATCGAAATCACAGACCTGCATTATCAGGGATGATACTCATTCTATATCCATCTGGGAGTTCAAAATACAGTGTTGCCCGATATTGAGAATGAAGTTTCTTTTTTGAAAGGAGAAAGGATGACTACAAATTGTAGTCGTCATCCATTTGTATTTGTATTAAAATAATGAAATTTACAAATGTGTATGGTAGAACTGCTCGATGCACAAGTTCCCCAAAACAACCAAAAAACTATCCAAAACCCCACTCACGTGACAAAAACAATGTGTGGTGAACAATATTCTCGATATAACATCGCTCAATATTGAGAATGAATACTCCATCATGCATTGTGGTCATTGAGTGCTAAACATACCAGTAGAAACATGCTTTTTGCCTCATTCTGCATTCCCATAAAGGATCACTTTTAAGGCCTCCAACATATCGACATCATGCTTCCAGTAGAAATTGTTTGGAGATGTCCAGTCAAATCCTAGTACCTTGAACTTTTGCAGTTTACATCTTCTATACAAGAAAGAAATATATTAAGAATCCCCAGCTGTGAACAGAAATGATGTTCGTAACGCCAAAGGAGCATTAGCAGAACACTTATGCCCATAGTGAAGAATTGGTTCCTGTTTCTCATTCATCCCAGTTGCACCATTATGTTTTCAACAATGATAATCAGGCTTCCATCAAGCTGAAGTGTCTATAGAAAAATAATGAGAAATAAAATATTGAACTCGGAATAGTCAAATAAAGATTTTATACATCAGTGACATGTCACAAAATGACTACCTGAACATCTAGCCACAAATATGTTTTACCTGTAGTTGCAACTCAGAACCACTACTGAACTGCAAAAGTTGAAATAGAGATTCTATCATTTCATCCCAAACTATTTTTAATTTAAATTATGCTCGAAAGTTAAGCAATTATCAAAACATAATGCATCCCAGTTGATGCAACAGGGTAGTTTGCTACTGTTATTATCAACATTTTACACTAAATGAAAGATTACTGACTAAGAAATTTTGATTTTTGGACTGCAAAATGTTTCTTGGAAAATAAATAAAATGGTTCTTCGATATGGGAATCAGCAGCCTATTAAGGCTCCGTTTGTTTTGGTTAAAGGATTTTCTCAGAAAATGATTTCACGACTTTCTAATGTTTAATAACTAAAAAATGATTAGTCAACAAGAAAATGAATTCCGGTTGACAAACCCATCATGTTTTATATTTCCAAGACAAAAAATTTCATATCTTCAAGATATATCAAACACATGTAAATAAATTATTTTCCGTGAATTCACCTTCTTAAGAATTCATTTTCTTTAAGAGTTTATTTTCATCAAAAATAAAAGGAGCCTAAGAAACAACATCAACAAGAAAACTAATTTAGCATATATTGCTTATCAAATTCTCATGGGTGAAAATTACCTTCTTGGGCAAAATAAACCCAGAATTTACCTGAGGCTAAAACTTGTTCTCCATAAGTTTAAGTATCTCACATATAATGTGCTTCCACCAAAATTCTGACAATCAATTAGTTAACACATCTTATTATGCAACCATGCTTTCTATAAACTCAAGACACTTAGATTGTACCATTTGGGACATGTGGTAGGTGGCTTCAGCATGTTGGGATTCCAATCCCTTGTACCCACATCACTTTAAATGAGTTTTGTCAACTAATTGAACAGCCCATGGCGATGTTTTTGATTCTCCACTAGTCAGAGACTAGTCCAATTTCTGGTTATCAATATCTTGGCTTGTGCTTAGTGACGTCAGGTAGCCCCAAAAACACTCACTCTAACTATAAGACAGTTGTTTGGCTTTATTAGCCAAAATATGCAAGGCAAAGCATAATAACAGTCCGGGCTCTTCAATAAATAAGAAAATATGGAATACATTATATGAAAAACACAAAATGCACATAGGCAACACAGTGAGAAAATTTTCTAGATCTTTCTTATTTATATAGTATGCAAAAGGCACCATTGAATATCTTTCCACCCAAGAATAAGTCAGTCACTATTTTGACTGATCCATGTTAATGCTGCTCTATCATATTAAATTTCCACAAATCCCTGCATCCAAGATATAAATAGTTTTGTGGTTACTGCATTTGAGCATATAAAAACTTATTCATGTAATAACTTGACTCGCAAAGATATTGTTCGCTTTGAGTCATGACTCGCAAGATTTTAAAAAGAGTATTGCCAGTATCAGAGTGATGTAGTGACCTATTCCCCTTAGGGACTCAATACTTAGCAAGATATTGTCTACTTTGGGGTTTAGAGGTCGCCCCCATCGTGTACTCGCTATGTTACCATATATACCCACAACATCTCTCCATTGACTTGCGATGTGGGACTAAACCAAGGCATGCCACTTGCATCCTTTCCCCTTAGGGGATCCAACGCCCTCGTTGAGTGATCTCTCACCATGGTATAGAGGTCCATGCGGAGCGACTCTGATACTACATATAGTATCATAGCCCTTAGCCCACCAAGATCTTGTCTGCTTTGGGCTTTGACCTGCACAATTTTAAAACATGACGTACTGAGTCAAAGGCATGTTTCTATATGTACCCAACATCTTTCTTATGACCTGTCCACGTGGGATTAACCCAAGGCATACCTCTTGCATCTTTTTCCCTTAGGAGACTCAAAGCCCTCGTTGAGTGGTCTCCCACCACGGTACAAAGGTCGACGTTGAATATCCCTGATATAATGTGGCTATATCCTAACCCATCAAGATATTGTTCACTTTGGATCTTGGCTTGCATGATTTTAAAATGCATCTTGATGAGTCATAATTTGAAAAATGGGTCCAATACCTCTTTAGTGACTTGACCATGCGAGACTAATTCAAGGCATGCCTCTTGCATCCTTCTTCCTTGGGGGACTCAACCTAACCCACAACAAGAAACGTGACCTACCGGCTTGAAGCGTATGAAGTAAAAACTAAGTGAAAGCATATAAAAGATGAGGTACATAGGGTGAATCATTGTAGTTTTAGTTGTATGTGTTTTTACGAAATCTAATACTTGCAAAGTTCTAGTTTATGATATATGTAAATGATATATTTAAGTATCATGATTGCTTCATAAGAAATTTTAGAACGAATATTTCTGCAAATAATGTTATGCTTCATTTTACATGATACTTATATAAATTTATAAGAAAGCACAAAAATGTAGCATAATATTTGAAAGCATTATTGGAGGATTATTGTTTTCTATTGTTAATATACCAACATATCAATGTAGAATATAAGAAGCCTGGAAGAACGGTAATTTAAGCCTGTGACATAAAATCCATAAAGTACTTATTGCATTATGGACCATTACTCATTGATTAGTGTAGCCTTCAAAATTGGAGAATGCACATAATGTATTTTTATGATAAGTAAGGATTAAGGAGATATATGAGATATGATTGACTATGAAATTGTACAATAAAAAAAATATATATATATATATATATATATATATATTATATGATTTGTATCTCATATATAGGCTAATAAGATATGTCAAATTCGAAGGTGAAATTCATTTCTTAAGGGGGTAGAATGTGATAATCCTAATTTAATTCATGATAATTATCATTTTGTTATCATTATTATCTTAGCAAGTTTGTTAGCATTTTCCATTTTTATAACCAATCTAATTTCACCAAGTGACCCGTTGACATAACAATACAAAATTACAAATAAATCCTTTAAATCATAATTATCATAATATATACTTAATTAGGATTAAGTAATATTTATTAAAGATAAACTAATCATGTAAAATGTAAAATATTGATTGGACCATCATTTTGACTAATGACTAAACAAGTTTGTCACCTCCTGCTTGACCAATTTTTCTCAATTGCCTTCACTTGCAATAAAATTTTGTTAAAATTCATGGAGCAACCTCCATCTTCGTCCTAAAGCCATTAAAAGATCTGTTTTCCTAAGAAGCACACTTATAATTTATATAACATCATCATAGATAAATAGGTCACAACTTGTACAATCATGTTTACGATATTCACAAAATCATATAAACATGGCCTTGCCAACTTAAAAATTCATAGATGTTTCTCCCCTATAATAATTAGCATTAAGTTATTATATATCATTTCTATCATATAACATTGAGGCATCTAATATGATATCCCGAAACACTTGGAAGAATAACTTATATCTTGAAGCTTATCATAAAACATTTGAAACATATAATATAATATCAAGATATATCATAGAATATCATCAACCAACATAGCACATTAACACATATCATATAACATAATATAATAATGTAAACATGATGCATCTCATGTCTATGAAAGTCAACACATGCAAGGATCATGTATGCATGACATGTTTTAAAAACCATCTAGACAAAGATTTATCCCTTGAGATATCATATATTGTCAGTTTATCATATTACCCCTTAGGGTATCATATCATCCCGAAGAATATGATATACTGTCATACTATCCTATTATCCCAAAGGATCTCATAACATATTATCCTTGCAAAACAAACATATCAACTCGGCAGGATTAACAAAAATATATCTTCCTTACAAAATAGGCATATTAATCCAACAAGGTTATTATATCAATGCATGTATGAATTATATATAAATGTATGATTACATCCTATCATATCATATAAGTATATGATATATCATATATTTCTATTGTTGGATTATCATATCAACCCCTCGAGATTATCATATTATCCCGAAAGGTATCGTATCATATCATATAGTCTAATTTGCATTAATAGCAACAATATATAATGGTAAACTTTTTCATGTCAAGAACACATAGTTGCATCATTGCAACCCTTTTCCAAGTAGTCCCTTTGCATTTACATAACTTAACATATGTTTACATAAATATATTCAATCAGTCAATTGATTATCAAAATATAACATATAACTTTCATAACAATAGAAATTAAAATGTATGACATCTAGTTACGATAAAAAGAACACTTTTCTATGTACTTTATTTTATATTTATATGATTATAATATAAAATAAAGTATAGCATTATTTGTAGAAATATTTATAAACATTTCTTATGAAGATCATTTGCATATATAATAAACTAGAACTTCACTAACATTAGTTATCATAAAAGAATAAATAACTGAAACTATATGGATCCATCTTATATACCCCATCTTTTATATGCTTTCATTTAATTCTTACTTTATCCACCTCAAGTCGATAGGTAGACTTCTTGTTGTGAGCAATAAATGGTCAAAAGATGTCGTAAATGATGCATGAATATTTGGAATGAACTTTAAATTTATGTATAAAACTAATTTAATTAATTCCATCCTTACATGTAAAATTCTACACCTTGACAAGTGGCATAGTAGTAGAAGATAAATTCATACTTTTCATTGCATATATCCAAATAATATTAATTTTAGCTCAGTCTAGATTCATTAAAAACTAACATATATAACTTTTAGAATTTATTTTCATCTTATTTGATTGCAAAAAAAATCAGTATTCTAACATAAGTTCTACGTCAGTTTTATATCATACGGACTGCGATGTGTAACGAAAATTCATAACTCACAATAGATAGCATCGACTCGTAATTTTCAACTTTCATATAAACTAAACTCATTAACCTTTTATGTATAAAAATCTTGAAATCTTATCTTTACACATCATTTCATGAAAATCTTCAAATCAAATATGTTCTGTCGATAACTTAAATCATGAAAAATTAAGTCATGTAAGATAGAAAATTCATAACTTCATTTATAATATATATATATATATATATAATATAATATATATATATCATTTTGAGTTTACTCCACTTGCATCTGATCCTGTGTATAGTCTACTACAATAACTCACATGGGCATGTCTTGGGTTAATCCCACCTGGACAAGTGACGGGAGACATGTTTGGTATATATGGGAACATGTTTTGGACTTGACAAGACGCGTTTTAAAATTGTGCGGGTCAAAACCCAAATCGAACAAATCTTGGTGCGCAATGATGTTATCTGTGGTATAAAAGCAGCTCAGTATGGACCTTTTTGCCATGGTCGGAGACCACTCAACGAAGACGTTGAGTGCCTAAGAGGGAAAGGATGCAAGAGGCATGCCTCGGGTTATTTCCATGTTAACAAGTTATGGGAGAGATGTTGAATACATATGTGATCATGACTTTGACTTTGCAAGATGCATTTTAATTCATACGGATCAAGATCTAAAGCGAAAAATATCTTGGCGAACTATGATGTTACATGTGGTATCAGAGCCGCTCTGTGTGATCCTTTATGTCATTGTGGGAGTCCACTCAACAAAGACGTTGAGTATCCTAGGGAGAATGATGCAAGAGACATGCTTTGATTAATCCCACATAAATGAGAAAAATGTTGGGTATATATGGGAACATGCCTTTGACTCGGCAAGGCAGGTTTTAAAATTATGCGGGTCAAGACTTAAAACGAACAATATCTTGGTGGGCAAGGATGCACTAATTAATGCATTTAAAGTCAGCAAAACAAATAAAGCATCAATATACCAACAGGTACAAGTCTTACGCCTTTTTCTAGTGACCTCGCAAACTGGACCCTATGCAGGATGTAGAAAAATGAGAAAGAGAGGTTCGGGATGGAAGCATTTATCATTGTCTTCACTCTGCCAAGTTGACGAAAGAAAACAAAATCATAAAATGCTTGTTAGAGAAATTAACAAACTTAGAATGAAAGATACCTGAAATAAGGATAAGTAAGGATTATCTTATATCAGATAATAATTTGAGTATCAAATCTAAAACTTCTTTGAATTTAATGTGAATAAATCATCATAAAAGAGCAAACCTACAGCGCAAAAGTATATTGACAGATTAACAAACAAACACAAATTCTGAAATTTATTGAAACTTACAGGAATCTAGAACAAAAACACGAAATCTGACTTACAGAGGAGAACTTAGCTCAAGACACCTTCTCAAAAAAAACTTAGCTCAAGATAGCAAACCGAGAACTTAGAACAGAAACGCTAAGATTCTAGCTGAGTTTAAAGAATTAATAATCAAATTTCAAGCTAAACAGCCAATTCATAAAATAGCGTGAGTCGAGTTACAGAGCTAAAAGACAAGCACGGATATCATGAGGAATCATTATAGTCTTAATAGTTAGCTAAAACCTTTTTAAATGGTTAAAGGATCTGTCTGCCTGAGAATGTTTTGCCCCCAAATGCTCTCCAATCAAGTGTTCCATGCGAGAGATGGAACGCTTGTGTAGCATTTGGGGGCCTTGTCAAACACAGCCAAAGAATAGGAAATCATCAACAATCAAGTGGCATAATTTATTTAGGAGAAATAGTTTTCTTCATAATGCAAAGCTTATCAGGAAAGATGCAACCAACAGCCAACTTCCCTTAATATCTAATTAATGCCATCAAAGCACACCAGAGTTTCGTCACCAACAAAAGTAGGGATAGTGAGTTAAAATGCAAAGTCTAGGTCATATGGCATTAAATATATGATCCAATATCAAGTAATTCACTTGTAGTAGGCATCTGACGCAAGCCTGACACAAACTTCTAAATAGAAAGAACAAATAGAAAAAGGTATCTTAAAATGCTACAAAATTTAACTTGAAAATGTTTGCTGAATTGGTTATGCTGTTACTACATTTAACTCGAACATTCATATGATACTGGGTAAATCAAACCAAGATGGTCCCCAGCACCAGCGAGTGGATAAAAATCACCTAGTTCTAGCAGTCCCTAAAGATGGCAGAAGTTCATTAATAACTTGAAAGCCATACAACATTAGAAGGAAACTCAATAACCAAAATGTATGATCAAACCTCAATTCCCCCACAAAGATGCTTGAGATGCATCTTCGTCGTTTTCCAGAAGATTAAGTCCTCTAGATACATAAAAAGTTTTACATTTTCATTTTCCTTACATTTATACAAATCAGGGTTAATGAAGAAAGAAGATCGAATGATTTAACTTGATACCTCACACCAGTCACACCACAATACCATGTAAATTAAGATTAGCTGAGTAGATGCTGGCACCATATGCTAAGCAAAGAAGAAATGAAACACAGAAATTTAGGTTTCAAAATAATGTTGAAATTGATATAAAAGGACATAAAACAAAACAACAGACATTTAATTACTTGCACACATTTATTAGCTTCATTAAAAGTTGTAAAACTCATTTCAGGCAACATCTGTCTATTGTTAGCATTTAATACAAACTTTAATTATCCTCGTAACAATCTCATAATCATCATTTTCCATTTGAGGCTATCAAAACCCACTTCTTGATTGTCATTCCTCTTTCTCACACATTGCATCATCTGCTTTCCTTTCTCATACATTGCGTCATCAGCTTCAATCCAATTACATAAGCTCTCAAATTTTAGCTGATTCTTGACCATGAATAAGTTGGGCTAGATGAACACAAATTGTTAACCCTTTCTAAAACTATTGGATCAAAAGCAGGACAAGAAAGCTATTATCCTCATCACATCGACAAAAGAACATTACACAACAAACAGTGGACGTGGAACCAAGGAAAAAAGGAATAGAGAGGCGAAATTTATCAGCTTTAAATCACAGAACTACTCGACCTCGTTCAGCATCTTTAAGAACTCCTCCATCAGCTGTTCCAATTCGAACTCTCCGATTCAACCTTCGCCAACTCCATTGCCAGCGGTCCCATTGTCGCCGAGGACATGCTCCTGTCCCGCCGCAACGAGGCACTCGAGCAAGAACGCCTCCTCGAGCTCCGAACACCGTTATTCCTGAACCCGTAAAACCCTTAGCCCTAGAGTCGGCGTCGACAGCGCAAATCTTCTGCCGGAGGCCCTTGGCCACGGCGCCGCGCGGAGGCGGGCGATCTCCCCGTTGACACGTCGAGGTCGAAGTCCGGCGCGGGCGCAGGCGCAGGCGCAGGCGCAGGCTTCCAGTCGGGAACTTGTTACGTATTTAATTTGGTAGTTACGTCGGTAAATTACAGCCTTGGAACCATCTCCGAACAGTTTTCGTTATAAGACGGTGGTTTTTCATTATTTTTTTTCATTAATTTTCACACTGAGAAAATTTGGAGAAAAATATTTTTGCTGAAAACATATTTCACGAAAGCATTTATTAAAGAGAAAGCTTTTTAAAAAACATTTTCCTATAATAAAATATTTAAAAATATTAATTATTTGTTAATACGCATATTTCTGGAGTTCGGTAACACACGAAATTTTGTTAGAAATTTTTTTCTTCCTTAAAGCGAACTTTTTCTAGATTGAATACTGAATAGAGATAAAATTTTGTATGTGCTTATGTTAGTTAACTTCTGTTTAATCGTGCTTGAGCTCATATCATATTGTGTTGTGTCAAAGATAACATTTGAATTACTTTCGTGCGTACCAACCGTATCGGACCATATCATTTTTTTAAATATTTTTTAACAAAATCCATTTTTTTCATAATAAATTTTACACTTTATATCATATAATATAGTATTTAATATAATTATATCATAAATTGGTAAATTATTAATTAAATAATTAATATGCAATATTTTTGTCTCAATAATTAGTATATATTATAGAAGAAGATGTATCAATATATTTATATATAGATTAAATCATAGTTTCATAAGAGGAAAAAATGCTCGGAGAGAACAGGAAGCCTCCAGACCCTTCCCCATCTCTCACACCCCCCTCTCTCAACTCCACCTCCGACTTCCCTCGGCTCTTCTCAGCAACTCCATCTTCAACAGTGCAGCCGGTGTTACCGCCTCTTCTCCCTACCCCCCACGATGCTTCTTTACCCATGATCTCTCAATCCTGGTCGCGGGTAGTGCGATCTACGCAACCAACCCCGTTCGGAAATCTCTCGAGATCAACTCAAACGCATCCAGGAAACTATATCTGAAGAGATATGCATACCAAAAGAGGAGATCGCTGAGCGAGCAGCGGATCTCACCACCTGCCTCATGGGGAGATTCTTTGGAGACACCATCGCCTCAGATCTGCTTAGAGATGAAATCCCTTCTCTATGGTCCTTAAAAGCCCCAGTTCGCATTATCGAGTTAGGAGGGTTCTATCTACTCTTCAAGTTCGAGAACCAAGAGGATCGTATGAAGGTGCTCACAGGCGGTCCATGGTCCATTAGAGGAAATCTTCTAAATGTTACACTACCTAAGCCGTTTTTCCGCCCGATAGACAACACGCTCTCTTCTGCACCAGTCTGGATTCAACTACCGGACCTATCTTACGAAATGGGTAATCTCAACTCCATTCTTCGTATTTCATCTTGCTTTGGCACTCCTCTTAAAGTAGACGAAAATACTTTAAAGGGTGAGAAATGCCGTTTTGCTAGGGTATGTATAGAAATGGACTTAACGAAACCAGTTAAACCTGGAATCTGGGTCAGATTGCCGGATAATTCGCGATATTTTCAAAGGATTACCTATGACAATATCCCAACTTTTTGTTTTGGCTGTGGTAAAGTAGGTCATCTTCTTTCCTCTTGCACTTCCTCTAATCTATCTCCTGAGTTACAGAATGCAGACACCAATGGATCAGTTAAACCTTCTTACGAAATGGGTAATCTCAACTCCATTCTTCGTATTTCATCTTGCTTTGGCACTCCTCTTAAAGTAGACGAAAATACTTTAAAGGGTGAGAAATGCCGTTTTGCTAGGGTATGTATAGAAATGGACTTAACGAAACCAGTTAAACCTGGAATCGGGGTCAGATTGTCGGATAATTCGCGATATTTTCAAAGGATTACCTATGACAATATCCCAACTTTTTGTTTTGGCTGTGGTAAAGTAGGTCATCTTCTTTCCTCTTGCACTTCCTCTAATGTATCTCCTGAGTTACAGAATGCAGACACCAATGGATCAGTTAAACCCCTCTTAGGTACATGGATGCGATCATATCCCTCACGCCGTCGACCGGTCGCCGACCCTGTAGCTGGTGAAAGGCGAGAAGCTTCTGTTGCCCCGATGCGCGGCCGGCGACGGGAGACATCTCGCTCGAACCGCCGCCAGGGGGGAAGAACGGTCCAAGGCCCGGTTCAATTCACTAAACCGGTAAAACATCCTTTCTCCAACCCGTTCGATGCCCTAGGAACTCAACCTTTGGATCAAGATCAGATGGCCACAAAGGTGACTGAGGTTAACCTAGATGCTTGTGCACCATCGGATCAAGACCCTGAAAATCAGATGGTCACAAAGGTGACTGAGGTTAACCCAGATGCCTGCGCACCATCTGATCAAGATCCTGTAGCTCAGAGGGCGGAAACGGCTAACTCACGAGAGCTTAGATCACCCAACTTAGACCTTACCACTGAGTTAATTACACGTGACACTCCCTCTGATAAAAATCTTCTGACAACCCACTACGCTTCTGTATCACGTGGCACGACCCCCTACCTCTCATGCTCTCCTTCCTCTCTAACCTCTGGCTTGGATGGGACTGTCAAACCCTACACCGAGATATCACAACAGAGACCTCCAACTATCTCTTCCCATCACTCCTCCCCTAGCAGTTCTAAAATCCCCAACAAAGCGACGGCCGATCCAAACCTGCATCAGCATGCTAACCTTGTCTCTAAGGTCTTGAACAGGTTCTCGGAAGCTACCAGGAGAGAGGACTCGGAATCAGAAGAGTCAGAAGAGGAACAAATGGATACTGAGCTCCTCCCTCCAGTAAAATCGGAAGAAAAGAGGCTCAGAAAAACAACAAGGCGCTTCTCTCCTCCACCTCCGCCAAGCCTCTCAAAAAAGAAAACAATAAAAAAAACAATGGTAAGTCTAATCGACTTCATCCTTGCGTACTTTCTGATACTGCCTTTGACGTGCAGGAATCATCGACAAATGAGAACTCAGAGCGCCACCAAAAATTAGGCGCAGGGCAACAACCTCCAATAAGATGAAGATCATCTCTTGGAATTGGAGGGGGGCGCTCAGAAGCAAAGTCCGAAACTGCCTCTCTGACCTCATTCGCTTACACTTGCCGGACATCATCATCATCCTGGAATCTCATACAACTAGGGAGAAATCACCACAAGTAATTAAATGTTTAGGGAAAGAATGGAAAGGCATCTTTCAGGAGGGAAATGGTGCATCGGGAGGTATTATCCTAGCCTGGAAACCTCATAACACCCAGGTAACCCCGATCCTCTTCTCCCCGCAAGTAATACATGCGGTAATCTCAGTAGGTAACTTTACTTTTCTTCTCTCCTCTGTCTATGCTAGTACCGATCCAACAACTAGATATAAATTATGGAAAGACTTCAACAATCTCAATTTTTCTGACATTCCGTGGGCAATTTTGGGGGATCTAAATACCATCTTAGGTCCTGAGGATAAAAAAGGGGATCTCACTTCAAACTAACGAAGTCCATCCGTGCTTTACAAAGTCTTAACTTTAATCAAGGACTAATTGACATTCCATCAACTGGTATACACTATATGTGGTGCAACAATCGTAGAGGGCTTGCCAGAATCCTATGTCGGTTAGATAGACTCTTAGTAAATCAACATTGGATTACCTCTTTTCCTAATCTCATCTTAAAAACACTAAACAGGTCTGCCTCAGACCATGCTCCCCTCATACTGGACACTAATCAAAAACCTAGGAAAAGGACAAATTCATTCAAATATGAACATTTTTTGTTTGAATACCCTGAGCCAAAGCAAATAGTCCAAGAACAATGGCACTCCTCCTTTCAAACAGAACAAGAATCACCTTTAAATCACGCCTTGGACTCCATCAGAAGGAGAACCATACAATGGAATAAAACAGGACTAGGTAAATTAGAAAATAAGATCACCATTGTCAAACAAGATTTACAATCATTAGAGCTCAAAGATGCCAATTCAGGTCTTACTGGACAGGAACTTGGTAAACTCAGGTCATGTTATAATCTTCATGCTACCCTTTTGAGACAACTCAGCCTCAAATGGTGGAGCAAGGCCAGAATATCCTGGCTTCAAGGGGGAGACAAGAATACTAAGTTCTTTCATTTAAGCACCATGATTAGGCTTAGGAAAAACCAGATCAATTCCTTAATTGACAGTCAGGGCAAAACCATTCAGGAGGAAACACAAATTAGGGAAACTTTTATATCACATTATCAAAACTTATGGAAGGAAAACTCTTCCTCTGAACCTGATATTAACACTTGGCCTCTCCTTCCATCCCTAGAAGCACAATGGCATCATAGCCTGACTCTTCCTGTCACACCCCAAGAAGTTAAAGATTCCTTATGGTCTATGGCACCTGGTAAAGCACCAGGGCCAGATGGGTTTACCCTAGAGTTTTATAAGAACTATTGGGGCATAGTAGGGCCTCAAGTCACAACTACAATTTTATCTTTTTTTGAAACATCAATCATAACTCAAGGCTGGTCAGAAACATCATTGGTCTTCATTCCAAAAAAATCAAAACCTAAGGTAGTAACAGACTACAGACCTATTGCTTTATGTAATGTCCTTTACAGAGTTCTTGCAAAAATCCTGGCTAACAGACTAAGGAAAACCTTGGACCAACTCATTGACCCAAACCAATCAGCTTATGTAACAGACAAATCTATCCAAAATAACATCCTTATAGCCCAAAAAATGGCCCACTCACTCAAATCAGGAAGAACTAAACATATGCTAATGAAAATTGATATGGAAAAGGCCTTTGATACTGTCTCATGGCAGGCCATCCTTACTGCCATGGCACTCATGAATTTCCCAGCAAAATTCATATCATGGATAAAAGCTTGTATCACATCCCCTACCTTTATGTGCTGTATAAATGGTACCTTATCACAAAAATTTAAGAGCTATAGAGGTATTAGGCAAGGAGATCCTATATCACATTACCTATTCATAATTATATCTCAAGTTTTCACCTCACTTATGAGACAAGCTGAAACTCACAACTCACTCAAACCTTTTAAAATTAATACTTTCACTCTGAGCCACCTATTATTTGCAGATGACATGTTAATCTGTGTGGCTGCTAACATCCCTAACTGCAAGAAACTGAAAAAGATTTTTCAAACCTATGAGTCATTAACAAATCAAAAGATCAATCAAGGAAAATCTGAGATTTATTTGCCTCTAAAACTAAATCTGAAAAGAAAAAACAAGATCAAACAATCGATGAACATGTCCATAGGCACATTCCCATTCATATACCTAGGTGCTCCTATCTCATATAAATACATCAACTCTAGACAACAATCTTTCATTTCAGAAAAGTATAAAACTAGACTCAATGGCTGGAAGATGAAAACACTGAATCAAGCTGGAAAAACCACCCTCATTAAGTCAGTTCTAAACATCATTCCTAATTATGCAATGTGCTCTACTTATCTTTCAAATGGGCTCATAGAATCTTTAGAAAAGCACTCAAGGTCTTTCTTATGGTCATCAGATGGAAACATAAAAGGTGCACACTTAATTAACTGGACAACAGTACAATTACCTAAGTATTTAGGCGGTCTTGGCATTAGAAACTTACAACACATTAGAACATCATTATTAGCAAAAAAAGTACTGGATGTTTTGAATAGGAAACATGACCTCTGGGTTAGCCTGGTTACTTGTAAATATGGATCCCTTCACCCTTGGTCCTGCTTCAATTCAACCAAACACATAGCATGGAGCTGGAAACTCATACTTAATACAATGAGCATTACTAAATTGGGATTCAAAAAATTGATAGGAAATGGTAGAACTACTAATGTTATGCATGATCCATGGATTTTCAGTATTCCTTTACATCTTAAACCATCATATGTGAATGTTACAGCTGATCTTGCCTCTCTCTGTGTCAATGATCTCATAATTAACAACTGCTGGAACACTGATTTACTATATGAACTTTTTGATGAAACTTTAATTATGAACATTCTCTCCATTCATTTGCCTGCAATGTCCCATGATGACCAGTGGATATGGGTGATGGATACCCATGGGTGTGCAAATGCTAAAACAGTGTACAGATTCCTTACTGTGCCGGCTTCTCTCCCTCATTTTGATGTGTGGCCTGGGTGGAAGGAAATCTGAAAAATTCCTGTGTCTGCAAAAATTCATAATTTTATCTGGAAGTTATCACACTCTAAACTCCCTACTAAAACTATGATACACTCTTTTGATCCTTCTATAGACCCTGTCTGCACCTTGTGTGGGCTTGATTATGAGACAGTTAACCATCTCTTCTTCCGTTGCCCTATTAGTATTCAATTATGGGACATCCTTCAACAGCAGATGCATCTCCCCTTTTCTCACATGCACTCCTAGGGTAATAGTGATTGGTTACTTGAAGGAGAACACCTTGATCACTTCTCCAAACTTATCTTCCATTCAGTCTTTGCTTTCTGTCTTTGGGGATTGTGGACCCTCAGGAATGATATCAATTTCAACTCCCGCCACTCATCTATCCAGTCAATCTGGGAGAAGGCCATGGTTTGCTCTAAGGAATATGCTGAAGCACACACTCACGGTCCTGACGGACTCCCCACCAATGACCCAACACGGGTAAGGTGGGAGCCTCCCCCTTCAGATTGGGTTAAACTCAATTTTGATGGGTCTTTTATTAAACCCAATGAGAGGGGAGGAGCAAGCTTTCTAATCAGATTGCCTAACGGAACCTTCTTTGCTGCAGGTGCTTTAGGAAAGCTTTGTTCATCAACACTGGAGGCTGAAGCATGGGGTCTACGATGCGGCCTAATCAAATGCAAGGAGATGGGATTCACAAGAGTACAGATAGAGAGTGACTCTTCAACTCTAATTAACATCTTCAACAAGAAGGACAAATGCCCTTGGCGTGTGCGAAACATTCTGTTAGACATTTGGAACACATGTGATATGTTTGATCAATTTGTAGCAAGTCACATACCTAGAGAGAAAAATCATTCAGCCGACTATCTAGCTAAATTAGGGCGCACCGCATCTTTTGATACTTTTTGGGAGGAGATACCACCTCAAGGTCTCGTAAGTTTTTTGTATGATGATCTAAACACTTCTTCTTTGAGAGAATGAATCATATGGAATTTTCCTTTAAAAAAAATCATAGTTTCATAAAACTACGTTGGAGGAATGATTTGAACTAAGTTAAAAAAAATATTGATTATCTTGACTATCAAAAATAAAATATGTAGCATGCCCCAAAGGATCGATCTGACTCGATCTCTATTCCGATCTACTTAAAAATTACTTCTCATTTTTTATCCACACAGCTAAACATTAAGAACGATCAACTCGTGCCAACCACTTCTTTTTTTTTGTTTTTTAGTGCTACCAATTTGAAGTCAGCCATCTATTGTATACCCTTGAAACAAATAAATGACTCATTTCTTAAATAATCCTAAAGTCCAACTAACCTAAGTGATGTCCTAAGTATAAATATGAGTTAAAGTAGCCACATTTCATTTCTCCCCAAATATCTCTCTTCTCTCATTTGAAGTTCATCACGCCATTGTGTACAAGCCAAGGAGGCAATGGAGGGAAGATCGGAAGTCCAATAGAAGGAGAGCAAAACATTAAGCTTGATGAAGTGGGGGAGAAAATAAAGGATCGTCACCAAACAAGACTAGGAAGAAATTAGGTCAAGATACATAGAAGAGGTCAAATCCTTGTGATTTGAGGATTATAAGAATATAAAGTTCTTGTAAGATATGAATGATGGTGGTAACCTTATGCATGAATGATGAGTGTTCATATATTTCAATACTTTTGTTTTATGAAATGATAACTTATCAATGTCATGACTATGTTATATTATTAGAATATTTAAATGAACAATTTTATGATTCTCTCATGTTATGAAATTCTAAAGTGATGAAAGAGATTAACGAGAAACTTTAGATGATAATCTATGTCAATTGTACCTAAATTTTATGTTTATATGCTTAATTTAGTATATCATGATCCATGAATCATAAAATATAGGGATTAGTTAGTATTAGAATGTTCTACGAAGAGAATGTCATACATGTGTCAATTGATTCAAACTTGTAATAGAATAAAAAAATATGAAAATAGGGAAGAAATCCATGTTCAGTAGTTGTCTACAGTTTGGTCGTATCAAGTCAAACCCAACTGTAATGATATCACTGAGATAATAACGATTCATGCACGACCTCATTGGTCTACTACGCTCAGGCTGTAATGGAGCTAGCCTGACCATAATGAACTAAGGCCACTGTAGTGGGGCAACTACGAGTTGTAGTACTTGCTTTGGTGCCATACTAGACCATAGTAAACCCTAGCATATTATAGAAAAATCATAGCTACTTGGCCACTATGAACCATTAGTGGTAATGGTATAGTTAAATTGTAGCCATGTTCTACCAACTTTAGCCGCTCATGTTTTCAAATGTTATAATTTAATTTCGTTATTTAATTTGATGATGTTTGCTTGCTACCATGTTACTTTATTTGTTTAGTAAGTTATTAACCTAATATGCTACGTTTATGCTTTTATTGTAGAACTTCTTATTTAATGATTGTCATCCACTGAGATATCAAAATACATGTTAAGTCATAACTATGTAAAAAATGGAAGATTGATTGTTATATTTGATGAATTGAAAAGAAAAAATAATCTTGATGCATTAACGATGGGGGTGAGAATTTTTTATATTTCTCTAGAATTTTTTGTCTGCGTCTAAACTTTTCATATATTAACCCGATGAGAGGATCAATTCAAATAGTCATATTTATGTGTTGATGTTGTAATGCCCCAAGATGATGATGATGAGAATGAAAGTTAGTCTCACATGGACAAAACACGGAGGTGGTCATGGGCTTATATGTAACTATCTCTTTTACCATTCAAGACGCGTTCTAAATTCGTGCGGGCCATATGGGCCCAAAGCGAACAATATCTTGAATGAAATCGGGAGTGTTACAGAAGGTATCAAAGTCAACCTCGCGTGCTCATTTGAACCATGTGGGTTGACTCAACGAGGACGTTGAGCCCCGAAGGGGGGAAGATGTAATGCCCCAAGATGATGATGATGAGAATGAAAGTTAGTCCCACATGGACAAAACACGGAGGTGGTCATGGGCTTATATGTAACTATCTCCTTTACCATTCAAGACGTGTTTTAAATTCGTGCGGGCCATATGGGCCCAAAGCGAACAATATCTTGAATGAAATCGGGGGTCTTACAGAAGGTATCAAAGCCAACCTCGCGTGCTCATTTGAACCATGTGGGTTGACTCAACGAGGACGTTGAGCCTCGAAGGGGGGAAGATGTAATGCCCCAAGATGATGATGATGAAAATGAAAGTTAGTCTCACATGGACAAAACACGGAGGTGATCATGGGCTTATATGTAACTATCTCCTTTACCATTCAATACGCGTTTTAAATTCGTGCGGGCCATATGGGCCCAAAGCGAACAATATCTTGAATGAAATCGAGGGTGTTACAGATGTTACCTAAGATTTCCCAAGTAGATGTTACAGTATCTACTTGCTAAGTAGATACTTTTTTCATATACATAAGTTTTAATGTTCCTCAACATACATGTGTTTGGAAAAAATTGCACCATTAGGAAGCAGCTCCACAAGCATTCATAAATGTATTCTTCTGCTCAAGAGACTGAAGAAAATGAAGGAATTTCTCAAACTGTACAGCCATTTATGTACCCACAATAATGTTGTTACAAACCATTGCATGCCGCCAATTCCATCTTCAAACATATAACTTATGATGAAATAATTTCAAGCTCCGCCCACCACAATGGCGATAGCTTTGGAGATGCGTCCTCCGGTGTAATGGATGTGATCAGCCTCATGCGTTCGGCAACCTGCGCGGCGGTCGGTACATCCTCTCGGTCGGCACTGATGCACATCTTGATGACCTCCATGAGTGAACTGATCACCTCATCCCGAGCGAAAAGCACGGGTTCAACCATGTCCTTGAAGGATCTCTGGCCCTTAAGATAGTCTGAATCCCAGAGCACAAGCATGTCGTCTTCAGAAGATGGAAGCCTCCCGGTGATCATTTCAAGTAGAATTAACCCGAACTTGGAGATCAAGTTCTCATGGTGTGAACCTTGGGATCCTGTCTTTGTTGTTTCGCCTTCTCGACACAGCTCGAGGTCTGAAACCTTGGCCGCATAGTCTTCAGTCAGATAAATGGATGATGAGTTGAGGTTTCTGAGGGTTACAGGAGGGTTAAGCTGCTCAATGTGCTCAAGACAGTATATTATTCCCATGGCTATTCGCAGTCTTGCAGCCCAGTCCAATTGTTCAGCTTCCTTGACTAAAAACATCATAAAAAAAATTGTGAGAAAGCTTGGTTGAAATTAAGTCCAAAATAGCAGTTTTATTCAACAAAATAGCAATGATAATTAAAAAAAAACTAGTATGGTGCAATGGAGTGTACAGAGTAATACTCGGACACTCGATTAAAACCAGGAATGAATTTTAATCCGTTATTTTGATAATGGATCTACATAATCTTATTCAGGGGCAACCATATCCTCTGGTTTTATATTAAATTGGAAAGTAATTGTGATGAATGTTTTGCTGCAAATATTTCTTTGTTGGAAGAGTTGCATTGAAACCAATTCTGATACTCACTGTGCAAATGCTCAAAAAGGGTCCCATTTGGAGCATACTCGAAGACCATCATTCTGGTTAAAGGCTTTTCTTCCTCACAGTAACCAATGAGATTCATGAAATTCTTGTGATTTACTGTAGACAACACTGATATCTGAATCCAAAATCAGGGTTATTCAGATGGTATGGCAGCAGGCAAATTGTGCAATATACAAATGGTAAATACTTTGAAAGACTACCTTCTTCCTGAACTGGTTTTCATGTTCAGCAGACCAATCTTTAGGTGACGTGATCGATGTAGACATTACTGCTATTTCTACTCCATTTGACAATGTCCCCTTGTACAGTGAGCAGGTGGTTATCGAGCCAATAATGTTGCTAAAATCCTCACAAGCTGCTTCGAGCTCTGATCGCCTCAGTGAAGGTACACCTGCCACAATCATAAAACATAATTAGGCAAAGTTTGCATTTAGTATTTACCAGCCATAGCTAAACTCACCTGTCACAAATGCTTTTTGCAGTTGACCACTTAAGCCTGTTCTCCAAGGCATGACATTAGCAACCTTGCAAGCTCGGAAGAAAATCAGAAATATGGCAATTGATGCAACAACAACAAAAATAGGAGCTCCAATCGCCACATAGGGAATCCAAGCTTTCTTCTTATTTGAAGAATTTGATGGTTGAATGGCTGGAGGATGTGGTGATTCAGAACTATGACTTGCAGGTGAAAGTGAAGATGGAGGTGACGGTAAAGATGGAGGTGAAGGTGAAAATGAAGGCGGAGGTGGAGATGGAGGTGGAGGTGGAGGTGAAGGTCGAGGTCGAGGAAGAGGTGCATTTGGTGGAGGTTGCGGAAGCGGTTTGGGAAGAGTAATGTGCAGTGGGAGTGGTGGTTGTGTTTTAGTAGAATCTAGTAGGAGTCTCCTCATAGTGGAAGTTGCAAAGTTCCTGTAAGTGTAATATGGAGATATCATCATATTCTGAACTGACTATTTAGGCATATTAAAAATCTTATAGATCCTGTATTGAATATGATATTAATAGAATTGATGTCACCAGTCAACCTTGTGCAAAACCATGTGAATGCAATTTTGTTATAATAGTTACGTGTGTAGTAGAGCCGACCCCACCTAGTGGGATAAGGCTTTGTTGTTGTTTGTTAGTTACGTGTGTAGTAGCAAGAAATAGTATTTAGCATTACTAGGAAGAAATGTTGCACAAACCATTACTACTTTCGATTAAGGTGCTATTAGATATTCTTGCAGGTTTATATTAGATGCAAGGACATTGATAACAACCAGAAAATTTAATTCTTCAAAAGGGACCCAATCAATTCACTGTTTCGATAGATGAATTCAAGAACTTCCACCACGGCAAAGAACCTTCCAGTATTGAAATAGAATGACTGAATCATGGAAGTCCAAAATTGATTCTTCACCAAAGTAAACTTGCAGCACATGGAAATTCATTTGCCAACGACATTGCTAAGGTATAGCATAGTTCGAATAAAATTCCCTATTTGGGAATCAAGTTAAGAATAACATCCAGAAACAAAATCTGGTTTGCAAAATAAATTATTAGACAAAAAAATCCATATGATTTATGTTGATTCAAATTATTTGACAACCTGAACTTGGAGATATACTAAAGTCATAAGATTTTGACGATTCGTTCAATGAACTGTTTCTCATGAATGCATTGAAATTACCAGAATTTTTAAATGTTAACTAAGGATATATAGCATTGAAAAGCAGTTACTTACAAGGTTTCGAAGGATAAATTGCTTTCAAGTGTGTCTGGAGCTGGCCCACTGAGATTATTATGTCCCAAATCCACAACTTCTAACTTCTGTAACTTCGCCATCTCCCCAGGAATAGGCCCATAGAAAGAGTTACCGCGTAATATGCTGCAAGCCAAGATATGTACACACGAAATGTATTAAAGATGAAATTTTTTTTTCTCATCTGCATTGTTAAAATCAAAGGGAATAAACATAAATAAAGAATCAACGTCAAAGAAAATGAACTGAATATATAAATGCATATATGCTTAAACCATAATCAACTTTCTTGTAACAAAATTCGACTCTTTGGGTCAATGATTGCAGTCACTGACTTCCAAAATGTGGATATATTTTGTCACAAAACCATTACATCATTTAGTGATAGGTAGAACCACAAGATAACGTAAATAAGCATATCCACGAAAACACATTAGGTTTGAAATTGCAATTTTTTTCTGGTCAATAATGCAAGAAAGACATTCACCTCAAAAGAATAATTTTCTTTTTTGAGATATTAGAGAGTGATATGAAATAATCCAAACAATTCAGAAAATGTTTAATGTAAAAAAATGCAACTGAATGAATTTTACAGAAGAGCAGAGGAAATAGTTAGATAGGTTTGCATTCCACAGAATTATTAAGATGCTTACAAAGTCTTCAGCCCAATGAGTTTCCCAAGTTCAGGCGTGAGTGTACCTCTTAAAGAGAAACCTCTCAAATTCCTACAACAGAAACATTCATACTTCAATCAATACTTAAAATAGTCAAACTAACTAATAAAATTGAACATATGCAAGATAAAAAAAGAGTCATACCATCTTACTAAAATGGTATATGAGTTCTAGCGAAAAACAATTTTCTGATCAAGTTAGTGTATCCTTAGAAAACAGACCAAAATCAATTACATCTACGAATTCATCAGAGATATTTCATGGAAAAGCTATCAATATAGTTATCAAAATTTAAGAACCATATGCATTTCATATACCTATAAACTAGTTATCCTCTGAAAGTGAAATAAAACATGCAATTCTAAACTAGGAAGTCAAAAGATCGAGTCATTGTACTGCAAGTTCAACATAATTGTCTGGGATTCATTTTAACATGACATAGTGCATTATGAAACACCATGGACAGGAAAAATATACTGGGCCATGGTACAAAACTACAAGTACTATTTAATATAAAGAGGGAAAACTATAACTAGCTTCGACATTTTATCCTTTGAACTTCTGAGGACTCTGCTTTTTACAGTTTTTGTGGCTTCTGTCATTTGTAACAAATTCGACATTTTTCCGCTCACAGTGAGAAATTACTATGATTTTACCACTAAACTATCTAAATACTTGTGATTGTTCAACTTTAATTTTTGTTTGACACAATTAACAGCAAGTCATGGCCCGTGGACATGGATTAATAGGAAACAAGTTTACTTAACCACATTTCTGTAACTTTACGAAACCTTTTATAAAGGAATGGTTACAATAAGAGAGCACCACCCTCTATTTTCATCTATAAGTTATGTTGTCCTAAACTCTTGGCAAAATGGGATCCAAAGATGCATGAAATTAAGCAGAAGTACAGAGTGCCATAAAAAGCACACGGTCAGGTTCTTCATCATTTGGAACACATATTGAAGTTAACAAATAAACACCTTAATTGATTATATGGCCATTGCTGGAGTCAAACAGCATTAGCCATGATCAGCATGTTGAGTCTGAATGGTAGTTGCAAAAGTAGGATGCTTGAAAAGAACACCTAATGGAGGCACCACAAGTGGCTTTGAGGATCAACTATAGCATATATAGGAGCCTTGATTGATTAAATCATTTCTGTAGTTTCATCAAGTCCTCTTCTATTAACAATAAAAATCGAGCTCACAGAAATAGAAGTACAGAACGAAATTAAAAAAGATAATATGACAAAATTTCTGCTTTTTTTTTGTTTGGAAAGGTTCTAACTTACAAAGATACAACTCCTCCATCTTCTGAGCACTCCACCCCTTGCCATGAGCAAGGATCGGCATCATCTTCATCCCAGTTCGATAGCGCAGAGTAAGGATCCTCCTCCACCCCCTCTTTGAATGCCAGGAGAGCTTTCCCTAATATTTCAAGAACCATACTAAGAATAAACTGTTTTCTTCTTCAAAGCAGTAAACAGGAATCGGTGCAATGCAAGTTTATCCACGAAATCAACCGTCTGTAAATTTCTGCAATCAAAACCAAAATAAAAAATCTCACCTTCGTCATTTAAGGATACGCAGAGCTCCAAACTGTACAAAAGACAAAGCCACAGCAAGAAGGAGGCCATTGGAGACCTCCATTTCTCCATCCTTAGTTCAAAAGACAACCTTTTTCCACTGCTTTTCTCCAATGGCGAACGATTGTTAATCTTCTCTCGAGCTCGGAACCTGGAAAAATCAGCGCAAACAGGAGCAATGTTGCTAAAATGACCTTCCTTTTTACTGGTTTCCCACCGAAATCAGCATAAAAACCTTCTCTTTTCAAATGGTCACGCGAAACTGGAATCAGAAGCACTTAAAAGTTGCGTTTTTTAGCCGAAATTATCACACTTTCAGACCTCTTTCTCTCCGAGAAGAGCACAAATTTCTTCTCCGTAAGCGATTGCAAAGAAGAGCGAGTAAGAATCGAAGGGCTAAGCAAAGAAAGGAGGCGTTTTGGAGTCGTTCAAAGGTGTGGGCGGAGCACGTAGGATTCGATCAACTTCCCACCTGCGCAGAAGGTTGAAGCGTTCAAAGGGAAGTCGCAGGCGCAGGGATTACATTGGAATTTCCAGTGTGTATTTGATCATATAATATATTTTTCTTGTGTTGATTACCTCCCCATTTGGCTAATATTAAAAAAATTATTATTTTTTGGATGCAAGTTCGAGCACCGGTGTCTAGGGTTACTAGCATGACTAATCTAGAGTCAAGGTAAAGAGCAGAAATAATATATTAATATCCCTCTAGTCCAATTGGTGACTCCGGAACTCAAACTTGGGATTACTATCTCTTTGTCCCTCGACTCGAGACACAACCCTACTAATCTTGATTGATATTCAAAAAAAAATTTTGGTGTCCCCGATGACCCTCGGTATCCAGGGCTATTAGCACCTCACTAATCCAGAGTGAGGTCAAAATCAGAAATGATATCCTTCTGATTAAATTGATGACTCTAAGGCTACTAGCTTTCGGTTCCTTAAACTGGGACACACCTTGTTATCCAGATCTGTCAACCAAACTTGATTGATGATATCTAAATTTTTAATAACGTGAATTAATTCTGAAAATGAAAGTATTTAGTTTTTTTAAAATAATAATATTAAGGTTGTGTGTGTGGGGAAAATATTTTTGAAAAACACGATTCTTATTTTTCGACTATCATGAAAATTCTAATTAGCCAATTAAAATAAAACCTTGCAAATATCTATGTTCTTCTTTGACCTTCGTACTAGTAAAAAAAATCAAATATAAAAACGCAACCTTGTTCTATTTTTCGTTTTCCAAATTTTGATCCGGTGCTCTCTTTTGGATGTGGACCTTTCTCAGAAGGATGGCGGTATGCTGGGTGTTTTGACTTTTGATCATTTCTTGAATTTATTTTTTTCGAATAAAAAATCCACAGCATAGCAATATTGAAATTTTGATTTCGTGATATAAAAGATAACTTTTTTTCACCAAATTCCACCAGTTGCAACTTCGAAGGTGCTAAATAATACATAATATATTAATATTATAACATATAAAATCGTGTATGATGATGTCAATATCGAGTCACGAGATTTTCTTAAAATATAAATAATCTTCAAGTAATTACTATATAATTCTTTGCCAATAATTGTTTTCGCCGTCAATTCTTATTCTTTAACTAAGTTACAAGTCTCCTCGTGAGGCAATAATTAAATAATCAAATACTAAATAAGATAACCTTCAAAAAAAATTACTCTTTGTTAAATTATCAGCATAAGCAATGTGTTTGACGAACCATATTTAATATAAAAAAATTACCAAAAGATACTTAGCATATATCACAGTAATTAAATTTAAAAATTATTTAAATTTCATAAACTTGAATCATTAACATATATCCCAAACACATAATATTTAACATCAAACAAAAAAATTATAAAATAATTAAAATATTTTCTGAAAAATGATCATTCTGAATTTTATTATATTAAAATAATTAATAAAAATGTCATTATTTGTAGTGTAATAATATTGTATTATCATTATTCAATCATACTAATAATATAATTACTATATATAACAAAATTTGCTTAATATAATTATTAAACAAATATTATTAAGATTAATAATAGTTATACATAGTAGATTATTATATTATAATTTGTTCGATTAATTTGATGATTTATTTGAATAAATATTCAAGGGACAAATTTGAAAAATATAAAATAAAGTAGAGTGGCAATCATGACCTCATTTCAGAAATAATTTACATTTTCGGATTGTTTCATATTATTTATAGATTAAGATAACTGAATGGACGAAAGTAATTTAAAATTATATTATCAGATAATATGAAAAAAAATCTACACAAAACTTACTAATGTGTGAAAAATATTAAATATTTAAATGTCTCGCACAAATAATTTTAGAAGAACTTTTCAAATTGATAAATATATGAGTTAGCTTGACAAACTCTAGTTTCTTGTAATTTTATCTTGACAAATTAATGACTTAATTACCCAACTAACATGTTCCAAACATTTACTAAACGCAGTGATACGTTTACAACGCGCATTCATTAAACTTAATTCGTTAATAAATATAATAATTAATTTCCATCAAACCACGCGGCAAATATCATACTTTAACGATGGAGTTTTCGTATGAATACATCAAACCAATCAGATAATTGTCAAACATTAACATATATTATTGTTACTATATTAATGAAACAACGCTGATATCGTTATTTCCTGTTCACGATTCAACAACTTTCATATTTTTCTAAGTCACTTTCAACTATAAAGAATAAATTTATCGTAATAAAATTCTTCTATTTTCTAAATTATGTGTCAAACGAAAGCATAAGTTTATCAATATTCGCCGAACAAAAGGATAATGACAACACATAATTATATTAAATAATTAAGTACTTTTAAAAGGACACTCTAAAGATAATTTAGCCTTTTGGATATCTAGAAAATTGGAAGACCGAGATGTAGACCTTCTATCACTAAACTCGAGTTCTAACTCAAACCTAAGGTTGTGATAAAATCCACACCAGTGCCATATTTTTCTCGACTTGCCTAAAACATATTGACTATCACACTAATCATAGTCGATATGGCTGTTGCTAATAAATTTTATGGATATGGGATCCTCAAAGTTCGAAGACTTACAGTTGTATGTGAACTTTGCCATGTGGCTCAATTAGGGGTTCCAACACACACAGTATATATAATAAATTTAAAATTAATGTCTCACTGTGCATTTGGAAGAAGCTGTTAAAAGTAGTTTTACTTTTGTCTAAATTAAGCATATATTTTATTGATAAGTCAATAATGTACTCGATTTTTTTGATAATTTTGATCGTTAATTTTTATTACATCTGAAGCTTATCTCTTTTTTATATAAGAATTTAATGATGATGTACTCCGGTTGAAAAAAATAAATATAAAATAAGAATCTTAAATAAATTAATCGTAGATTTCATATTCAATGGTTTAACATATAGAGTACGTGGTATACCCGTGTACACCATCACTAAACCATATATATATATATATATATATATATATATTATTATATTTAGATTCTGTTTGACACACTTTTAAAAACAATGTGTAATGTGTTGATCAAATCAATACGTCATGTAAAATATTTGATAAGCATAATTAATAATAGCGATAATCGATTGAAACTCAATATTTTAAAATACTAAAAAAATTAATATCTACCACTGCAACGTATTAAAATTTATATTCAAATATATTTTCAAGATATTTCAATCTTAATTATTATTTGTGTGATACACTTAGATCACTTTTTTTATTTATTATTATTTTATTAAGTTATAAATAATTTAATCAACTATTTATTTTATTGTCATTTATTAATATAAGATAGTTAAAATAAAAAATATGTTATTTAATTTATGATATATGTAGGATTTAATGTGCAAACTATTTAAATAATTATTTTTAACATTTTTAGTAATTTTATATTTATTATCTGTTCAAATGTTGTATTTGACAAATACTTTTATTATTTTTAATAATTAATTCACTATCATTATTTATTAATATTTAATTATTAATCATTGTTAATTGTTAGTACATATTAAAATAGAGCATTTTTTATAAGAAATATTATTAAATTTGTAATATGAGTAGACGATGAGATAATCTACAAGCAACTAAAGCAAGTTTGGCAAAACCAAATAAAGGGATGACCCGCCATGTGATTGTGTTTGCGCCGTGGCCACTTTCCGCGGCACGCTCCAAACGAACAAAAAGTCGAAGGGGAACAAGAGACATTGTTTCTTAACGGCCAGCTGCCATCTCGATGGCATTTGAATTTGAAGGCTCTTCACACGCACTATACGCAACAGTGGCACGATACAAGCAATTATCACATTTTGCACGATACAAGCCATTATCACATTTTCTATTCTTTGTGTATGTCATTAGTCATTGGAAGTTTGGAACTATGAGAAAAATTATAATTTGCAGCAGCTCCTTCCTCGTATGTCTATAGTAAAATTGTTCGTCGCAAAATTTTTGCAACGAAAATATTATCATAAAATGTCATATACGGTGGCACTTTCATCGTAAAAAATTTATCATAGATGTTTTTGCGAGGAGATGCCGTCGCAAATTATAAATTTTCTTATAGTAATTATCATTTTTTTTCTTTAACGTGATCAATGAATTACCAAGAAGTTGATATATTTCAGTCATGTCATTTATCAGCAACTCGATTGTGGACCAAAAAAATTTAAATCTGATTTTCGTACTGAAACTTTCTGTTTTATCTATTTCTCGTTATCAGTCCACTGAAAAAAAAATAAAACTGAGTATATTACGCATAACTGCAGCTGTATTTATTTATTCTTATTGTAAGACTACCAATTTGTAATTCGAATGGATGGAAATTTGACAGTTAACTTCTTCGTTGCGTTTAAGAATAAATAATATGGATGCTGAAATTCAAATCCAATCACAATCAATATTCACTAATCCAAACCACCCCAAAAAGCGTAAGCCTTCTCCAACTTCATGTATAAAATTAAACAATTTTTTTCATAAAGATAATGTGTAATATCTCAGATTTTTAAAATAAATAAAAAAATAAAATAAATGAGAGATATGATAAGATAAGATAAAATATAATTGGTTAGGATTAAGAAGAGAATTTGAATTGAAGTCAAATTATTATATTTTGTTATTAATTAAATATTCCTAATCCTATATTGATTATTTTTAAAGAAATCCTAATCACATAGAACGTTATCTTATAATATTATAATAACATACAAAGTCATCTTTTGAGAATCCTAATGACACTCAAACAATATCTAAGGGTGATTTCTCTTTCCCCTCCCTATAAATAGGACTCAACCTCTCTCCTCTCATCCCATAATTTTCTCTCTCTCTCTCTCCTCTCTGTCTCTATCTCTCTCTCTCCCTTCTCTCTCCTCATAGTGTTAGATCAACATGGAGTAGGAGATCAATGACAAAGAAGAAGATAGGTTGGCTACAGATGATAGTATGTAATTGTGATTATAATTAATACTTTCGTTATGTAAATAGGAGAATCTTTAAATAAGTATGTTCATGTTAAATAATCTGCATGTTAGGGTTCATGCTAGATAGTCATAGATAAAATAATATTTAGAATGGTAAATTCCTAACCCTAACTGGTCATGTTGTCCCATGAAGATATGAAAATGTTGTGTCTATTTTTATGATGATGTGATTGTATTGATTGATTGAATATGAATTGATAAACGGTGTAGGTTTAGGTGTCTTTAAACGATAACATAACTCAAGATAAATATTTAAAAGATGAAATGATTGTGATTGGAATTGATGCATGAAGAGGAAGGCCCCGGCGGACTTGGAGAACAGGCTTTAATCCTATAAGGGTTATTGGTGTTTTCCCAATTGTTATTGAGAACAGGCTTTAATCCTATAAGGGTTATCGGTGTTCTGAGTTATTGAACAAGGGCAGACTTTAATTCTATAAGGGTTATTGGTGTCCTTGGTTATTGATAGAGAGAGTAGGCTTTAATCACTTGAGGGTTATTGGTGCTCTCTCTGAGTTTAATTGTTATTGATGGGTCTCGGGTTGACTCATGGCCTAGCTAGCCATATTGGCCCCGGATCGCTGGAATCTTCATGTACTAATAATTGAAAATTGATTGATTGAAAGTAATTGATAGAAAATGATCTATTGAAAATAATTAATTGAAATGAAGGACAAAAGAATAGTCTCATTGATATATTGAAAATTGCTATTGGATATTGGTATTGAAAGGTAAAGATAAAGACCAAATGTAAAAGACGACCCTATTGAGATAATGTTAATTGTTAAAGCTTATTGTCAACTAATGGTTCTTTTACATATTAATTATCTTATTTATGATTTACATACTAAATGTCAAAACTTACGGGAGGTTCATCTCCCCTACAAATTCAATTTTGTAGGCAAATATGTTCAAATAGATGGTGTGGCACAGCGACAGCGTGATGGTGTTCGTGATGGATGACTTGCACATGGCATAAGTCCTGGTCATAGATTGAGGATTGACTTCCGTATTGATATGTACTTAATGTTGACAAAAGAATTGGTCAAATGAAAGTCACTGATGTATGACGGTAGTGTCTCTAAAGTCAAAATTTTTGCCAGGTGACAAGGTCTGATTTTAGGAGCATCCTATTAATGTCTAGTTAATCCGATAAAGAAACTAAAATATTAAAAAAATCTCTCTTTCAAATTTTAATAATTCTCTCATCGTCCATTGGTGAAAATATTTGTTAAGAATTATTGATAACCACTTTCGGGAGGAATTATCATTTGTCGTTTTCTAGTTTGTCTTTGTTAAGAGTACGATGCTGATTTCCTGGAATACAATGCTCATATGACAGTGCCTAGAGTGAGAAGCTCTTTCTCTCCTTTTTCTTTCAGCCATTATCCACTTTATATTTACTCTTCTCTTACGAAGACAGATTTTTTTTCTCATAATTTTTTATCTTTTCTCCACCATTTTTAATGGATGAGATTTGTCACATCCACAGAGAATTGAGTTAGTCCTCATCCATGATATTTTCGAAGTTCGAACTCGATATCTTTCCTTCGCGTATACGAGCATCCTACTTTTTAAAGATGATAAAAGATCCGTCTTCAAACTATGAAAATAGATTTTATCTTTTATGGAAAAGATCCTTAGTTAATTCACGATGTACGAAGGTCACTCCAAAATCCATTTCGCCGAGATCATCTTATTGCCAATGGTTAGTATATATATGTCCCGAGTTGAAAATCGAAAATTAAGAACTTCGAGTTCGAACTTTAAAATTATCAATTTGATTAGAAGAATATAGTAATAGACATCACGAATTTCAAATGAATATTCAAAAAATATCTTATTAAGCAATATTGAATTTGTTACTCAATTTCAGTATCCAAGTTCAATTGATGAAGTTACTTTATCTCTCCGTTTGAGCGAAGAGTTTGAAAGAAAAAAAAAATGCACTTTTTTTTTATAAATCCATCGTTCATAAGTGATCAATCAGTTTGATGACGAAATGTTAACAAACTCAGCTGATCAAATGATCACACAAGGCACTAAAAAATGAATAAGATGAGCTTTCGTTATCACATAACAAGAAATAATAATACTTGCCCTAAGATAACATTACCAGAAAGCAGTTTCTTGTAATGATATAAACAAGAAAACTTACTAGTAGCATTAACACAGAACACAAGAAACAAGTCCTAGAGTTAACACAGTTAATGTAACATGTCATCATCTCTCTTCACAAATTCTAGTAAATTAACTCTGTTTTTTTTTTCTTAACTTTCTTCAGAGGTTAATTAGTTCTAGTTAACCTCATACGAAACGCTAATAACAAAGATGAAAAAAATGGTAAAAAAAAGCTAAGCAAATTCGACCTAGACGAGAGGGCGCAGGCAATCGGGGCAGCGCACGAGGCCGTACTCGTTGCACTCGTTGCAGCTCCGGAACCCGCCGCCGCCCTTCTCGGTGTACCGCTTCCGGCTCCCGCTGCACACGCCGCACAGAAGGAAGCGCACGCCCCCGCAGCTCTCGCAGGCGCCCGGCGAGCTCGCGGGCGCCGCCGCCCCGTCGATCAGGCGCTTGAGCTCGCCGGACTCGTGGAGGCGCCGGATCTCGTCGGCGCCGCCGATGTACCGCCCGCCGATGAAGACCTGGGGGAGGCTGATGTGCTGTCGGCGTCGCCCCAGGATCCCCTTGAGCTCCGTGAGGAAGCCGGAGTCCATGGAGAGGTCGCGCTCGTCGACGGCCACGCGGAAGCCGCGGAGGATGGTCCGGACGGTGCGGCAGTCCTCGAACGTCCTCCGGACGACGCGGAGGGAGGTGTAGTAGACGACGATCCGGCGGTCGGAGGGGACGGACGGGGCGGAGGAGCGCAGCGCGCGGAGGGCGGCGGAGGCGACGCGGACCCGGTGGAAGACGCGGCGGACGGATGGGGACGAAGGGGCGGATGCCGAGGAGATCGCGGGGCAGAATGGCCCGTCGGCGTCGTCGTGGACGAGTGACTGGACGTCCTTGAGGGTGCGGAGGGTGAAGGAGGGGGTGCGGGGCAGCGGGGAGGCGGATCCGTCGACGAGGACGCCGTAGTCGCCGGCGGCGGAGATGGAGGAGCTCCGGCGGTGGAGCTTGACCCACGGTGGCCACATTAGGGTTCGACGTCCGCGATCTGTGAGAGAAGCTTTTAGTTAGTTTTTTTTTTCTTTTTGGTCTCTGTGTTTTATGAGGAGGCGGAGGGGATTTGGAAGGCAGTAGAAAGAAAGGAAATTGGGAGCGTTGGGGGTCTTTTATTTATTCTCTCATTAGTGAAATAATAATTAAGTTAATTAAATACATGGCTTACTTATGACTTGCAAGTGTTTGAATTATTAATGAGAAATCAATAATAGCCAATTTTGGCATTTTTCATCTCAACTTTCTAACATTAAAAATCTTTATTACAAAAGGGAAGAGAGTAAAGATAGATTAATAAAAATAAATAAAAAAATGTTGTCGTCCAACTTAAAATTATGAAAGATGAAAAATAAAAAATTTATAATGTTAAGCAATTTTTTTTGCCGTTCGAAACCCCGACATTCATAACTATTAGTATGTGATCAATATGAAATCGAGATAACAAATTAATATTTTTTTTTAATCATATTAATGATTACTGAGCTCAAATTTGAAATTCCTAGTTCTCTTGTGCTTCAATTCGAAAGACACTTCTATTATTAAGATGTGCATACTATTTCATTTCAACTCTCAAAAATAAAAATTATTATGATATATTTGTTTACTCAAAAACTATTATCTTTTTTATCTTAATACATTTTTCAGTTGTTCATGTCGAGGATTTTAATGTATATTATGTATCTTATATTTCTAATATTCTCTCACATTTTTTCTAAAATTTAATTGCTAAAAAAATGCATCACACTTTAGTGATCATATATATGGATATGGAGTGAATATTACTCTGTTTGCGTTATCATTTGGCATTGCACTGCTGTCCCAAGGCAAAAATGGCAGAGCCACTGCTGCAAACAGAAATATAAAAAGGAGAGGGAGCATGGAAGTCACTAGGAGTTGTTTCCTAATGGCCGTGGCAGGGTGAAGTGTTATTCCTCCTCTCTCTCTCCTTTTTTTTTCTTTTATCATCATCAAGTTGCAGGCAGCCTTTATTGGTTGTCATTGATTACTTTGCATGCTTGGTTCACAAGCTTGGTTGGGGTGCACATGTAGTATGCATATGACATATCCAACTGAAATTCAATGCTCAATTCTTACTCAGATATGTTATTTTTGTCCTTTGGCAAACTTAGTGACGTATAATGTATTAATATTGGGGAGTCTATTTAGTTTACTTTGACTAAGTAGACTCTTTTGTGATAATTCAAATTATCTTTAAGACTAAATTTTGAAAAATATTTTTAAATTTTCAAATTTGATGGCAGATCAGACATGAATCTAATAATCTAAATTATTACTAAAGAGTTTATTTATTATGATCTATTTTGTTCAACAATTATTAAAAGGAATGGAATGTAATGGAGAAAAAATAAATGAAAAAATAGAGGTGAAATAATTAACTTTGTTTGAATGATATAATTAAAAAGAATAAAATTATATTTTTTGTTGAACGAATATATTTTAGTGTATGTATTTATATATTTTAATTATATTAGAGTAAAATTACAAATGTAGTTTAAATATTTGAGATTCAAAAATAAATAAATTTTTGGAGAAGAACATAGTTAAACGAAGAGGATATGCTCCATAGTTAAAAATACAATCAAACTAAATTAATTAATTAACTTTTTTATTTATTTTCTTTATTCTCTTTTTACCTCTAATTAAACATGATTTTAGGGTATGTTTTAATATAAGAAGAAAAGAGAAGGGAGGGGAGGGCAAGATAATAAGCGGAAAAGAAATGATGGGTAATTTTTTTTACCCTCCATTCAATCTTAATTTAGAATAATAATTATTAATTAGTTAAGAGGAAAAAAAGTTAATTTTTAAATTTTTCTCTAAAAAATATTATTCAAATAAAATTAATTATTACTCTCTTCTTCATTACCTTTCGTTATCATCAATCTAAATACACTACTACTAGGTAAACTTCCTTTTCCCTCTAACGAGTGTATTGACTCGATTATCTTTCTTTTTTTTAAACGAGTGTATTGACTCGATTATCTTTTTTTTTTAAAACAAGTGAGTAATATAGTCGGTTCCCTAAAGGGTAAAATTGGATGAGTAAATGGATCCAAATTGGAAGGTCGCCATATTTATATGACCTGCATAGATTATATAGTTCCAGTTGTTGGGAAAAAAGAATTCTCAGCTTCTGTCCATGGCATCAGAGCTCAGGCAGAGAGCATGTAGAACATGGCGTTTGATTGCTTCAAAACGGGAGGAGTACTGAGTACATAAATTAATCTGCTCAAACAGTTGGCACTCGGCATCTCTCAATTTTAAAACTGCCATTGGGAATAAACTTGTAAACTCTGCCTTCTCGCTTATTTAGGATTTAACAAAATATATGTGACCCCATAATCTTGGCAGCAGAAGAAACGATCGAATTAATTAAGTGCAATAATATAGTTCTAATTGTGTTTCAGGTCGATGTAGCAAAGTAACTATGAATATTTTCCACATCGATATGATTCATTAACTCCGAGTTCAATTCTCGAAATTCTAATCCTGATAAAGGTTTATTTATTTTATAGTCACGTAAATATTACATTAATTAAATGTTAATAACGATCTAAAAGATGTAGAAAAACTTTTGGTAAAGATCTATGGGTCATCGCATTAGAGATTAAAAATGGCACAAGCATTAAATGATATACAGTAATATAATTTTAATTGTTACTTTTTTCTTTATTGCAAAATAGGGCATGATGTCAAAAATAGAAGTCTTATGAATCAAGCGATCATAACACCATTGTTGAACCAGAGGAAGAAATCGTCCGTGAAAAGAATTAGGGGAAGAACACGATGTATCAAATTTTATTCAAAATGTTCTCAAAAATATTATATGTAACTTCTCTTCTATTTATACTACTATATACTGTAAATAACTAATGAACCTTTCGGAAGCATGTCCAGAAGAAGTATCTGATACGTACATAAAAAATATCTCGCGCGGACGTCCATTGATCGAGAGATCAATGGAGCGGACGACCATCGGTCGGACGGGCATCCATTGATCGAGAGATCAATGGATCGGACGACCATTGGTCGAGCGCGCGGGCGTCCATTGATCGAGCGGACGATCATTGCTCGAGCACGCGGGCGTCCATTGATCGAGAGATCAATGAGACAGACGACCGTTGCTCGAGCGCTCCATGGAGAGGACGACCGTTGGTCAACTGCTACAGTAAAAATAGAAAAAATGGTTTGTACAATGGCAAATACCTGTTATGACCAACACATGACCTAATAGAAATTTAGAAAATAATTATGTTTCACTGAAAACTCAAACAATCGACCGTTAGAAATGAAATCAAAATCTCAATCATTCCATTGGTCCTTCTTCACGTCTTATTATTCTGAAAAACTATGAATACGCATATTGAAGTATTGATTAGTATAATAATCACAATAATACATAAAAAGAATTGACAACTGACTTACTAGTGTTACCTTTGGTATTAAAATTTAATTAAGTTTTATTAATTCAATTCAAAATAATAATGTTAAAAAGTCTCGTTAACAACAATTCTTACAACCTTTTCGACTGAATACAAATGGCTATTTACTTATACAAACCATAAAAAAAGAAAGTTAACTTTATTTTTAATTGTTTATGATGAAAATTTAAAGTGTCAATTTGTAATGCCCCTAAAAGCATATTTTATCATATGACCAAATGTCCTTCCGAAAACTCTACGAACTTACTATTTTACTTAATATTTGACAAATTGACTAGTCAATATGACGAAAGATCATTTACAAATATCATTACACTACCATTGCATCATCACTATTTTTTGTCTGTAGGATAAAAAATATGAGAGGCGCTCAATATATAACACTGATAATCAATAGAAAAAGCATATATGTTGATAAAATAAGGAGATATGATAGTTAGAAGTTTTATTTTTCTCTTTTGTGACTTTAATTTAAGAATGATTAGAACATCAATTGTATCATATGATGCACAGTAATTTTAAAGTTCAGTATATTCATAATTATTTATTTCTTACTCGATCATTATTCTTTACAATATCATCAACGACTAGAATTAGTTACATCATGACATTCATGATGTACAACATGACAACATCCAATATGATCAAGCTCAATCTTAACTTATGACATCAATATTTTTTCTAATTATATTGTCCTAAGTTCGTCAAATATTATAATCAATAGGTGAGTCTTTATCAAGACAATAAAGATTCATGTTGTCCCGACGTCAAGAGGATTAGCTACACTATAGAGCGTACATCAGGAGGAACAAATTCGTAAACAAGAGTGCACGAAATCCTAAACATGGGGAATGAACCTAATATGAGGGTACGAAACCCTAAACATAAGGGATTTAACCTAATATGAGGGTACAAAACCCTAAACATGAGGAATAAATTCCTAACAGTCCGTCAGAGCCTTTCTCTTTATGCGATAGATTCAATCACAATCATTAATCTTATTATCAATTGAGCATTGTACTCACCTCTAAGTTATCTTTGAAGGATCCGAAGATATCACAATAACTTAATAAATCAACCATTAAGGTTTATCAATCATTATAATACAAATTCATCTAATTCTATCTTTTCACTAGGCAGGACATAACCCACATCAGATATCAACACAATTTGTGTCTGTATTTTCTTAAATAGGTTATGTGCCAAGATTAGTATATAACACGGTCCGCGTTAAGTCGACATTGTCCGGTTTGTATATTATACTTTTAAATCTATTTTCCAGGCGCAACAGTCTGGTATGTCATGTTTATTAGTTAACATGTCCCATGTTGGTTACATTATGGCTTGTGTTAGGGTTAGGGTTAGGGTTTTCATTGGCGCCATTTTCGATCCAAGGAACACCAGTCGTGTCAAGGTGCGACAAGGTTCGTATTTCACCTCTGATGTTGTCTCATAATGTGGTGTGTTTGTTGCTCTGGTTGTCCAAGGGACACAACCCATGTCAGGTCGGCTTCGGGTTGTTCAGCGAATGTTTGTTTCCCTATCATGTCCTTTGTTGATGTGGCACACGCTCCACGATCTTTTTGTTGTCCGACATGGATTCGACGATGCGATCGACGTCGTGCCACAACGTGGGCCGTGTTTGTGGAGACACGGTCCGTGTTTGGCCACTATCTTCTCCTTCGAGTAGTTAATTCTGATGCTATATTTTAATCTTATATACCAAAATTATTATCTTATTACAAGAATAATATTGTTAATAATCTCTCTTATTTTCAATCATTCAAATAAGCAATCGCTAAGGTTGATCCTCTAGTTACATACTTGATTGTTCTTAACATATTTGTTGCGCTCTTCGTTCCTCCCCTTTTATACGTCTTCCTCCTCTTTTAGTCCCTAAGGAGAGAGGGAGAGAGAAAGAGAGAATTTCTCTGTCGGATGGAGCTTAGGAGAGAATAATGATGGTCTCTCTCTATTTATAGTATTTTTTATGACATAATTCAAGTCCAACTCAACTTAATCTCTATTATTTTATTTTATCACAAAATTAATAAAAAAATATTTATTTTAAGTCGAGTTTGAAATTTGATGAGCATAACAGGACCCATGTTGATAGCTTGGCATGTCAGGATTATACTCCGAAAGCAACATAGCTCGTGTCCCCTTGGACACGAAATGTGTTGAACTTTTCTTTACCAATTCGGCCTGATTTCTTGAGTTGCATGCAACATGGCCCGATTCTTAATTAAACATTGTCAGTGTTGAACCTTTAATTAATAAATTTTAATTCTTGGACTTCTTGGTGTTACATAATTAGTTCCTCTCGATTATAAGGAACTACTAAGACCTTATAAATTGTTTACTTACCTTCCCTTAGATTTTTTTTTTGTTTGGTTGCTAGCATCTCAGGGTTGTCTCAAAAATATTTCGAGGACCGGTGAAAAATTATTTTGTGACGCCCAAGCCTTAAAAAGAATTATGTCATGAGGTTTTTTTAATATAAATAAAGAAGTCAAGTTTTTTATTTTACGATCAATTTTAAGATGCAAAACTACTAATTCAATGTGCCATATACATATAATATAGAAATTTTTTAAACACAAAAAAGAATCAACTCTACACATTATCAATGAAAAAAAGTGAATTTTGCATCAATAGTGAGCAAAATTGGTTGAAATATTGTTTTTTTAATAATTGAATTTAACCATAGTTAGTAAATTGGAAGATGAGAATAGAGCAATCCAATGTCGTGAATTAATTGACTGGTATAACGAACATGAATGATAAAAATAAATAGAAAATGAAAATAACAATTGTTAACACAAAATATTAAGGAGCAAGAGATTAAAATTTATTGAAAATTCCAAGTACAAGCTTAATTGCATCGATTATGAGCACCAATTCAATATTTTAATGGGAGCGTAAGAATAAATCAGTATTAAATTAGCGACTTCGAAAATTGATCATGAAGTTATTATTTTCTTTTACACTTTTACTTATGATAAATTTCGAGGGTTTGCATATTCTTTATTTATTTTTCATATAAATCTTGTTTTCTATAATCTATTACATATTTTTTTGTTTTTTTATATTTTTTTTCAGGTTGCTTTTTTATGATGTAGATAATATGCACAACCGATTATGATTAAGAGTGAATTTAAATTTAAGCAAAAAAAGAATAATGAAGGATAAAAATTATCTTATTTTTAATAACATATATTTTTTATAAGAATTGTTTTAAAGAATAAATAATTAAAAGGTATTATTTTAAATTAAAATTTAGTTAAAGTCAAAGAGTTTTATCCTCCATCTCTTTACTTCTCTTCCCATTCCTTCTTCCACTCATTTATCTAAAGTTGGGAATTAGAGAACGACAGAAAACATAGAACTACATGTGAAATTTGTTCATTTTACTCAAAACTTAATCTCATTATCCATACAAATAGAAATTAATTTGCTTTTATTTTCTTTGATGATTGTTTTAACTACGTAAAAAGGTAGAATAAAAATATTCTATATTTAAATAAGAAGTATCATATTATTTATCTTTTTAATAGTAAAATATAAAATTTTAGATAAATATAAAAAAGTTTACAAGAAAAAAATAATATTCATTTAATAAATAATATAATGCTTATTACTTAAGCACGGAGAACAAAAAAGGTGGATGAGTAGCTTTTTTTTTCTTAAAAAAAAGAAAAAAAAGGTGAACGCTCTCGGAATTGGAACACGAGGAGTCGACAATTTGGAATCCGATGGCACCCGTTAATTGATTAAGTAATAATACGTATGTCACCCAATCGAAACGGGTGATGTACAAAGTAACTTGTGTCATGTGCCATGTTGTGTTTTGTTGGCGTTGTGTCCGTCCAAATATTACTACGTTTTAGTGATCCGTTTAGTTTGTCCCCATCCAAATGCTACATTTCGTAATCCTTTTAATTTGAAAATTCAAATCAGAGACCATAAAAAAACAACTTTGTCACGGCGCCAATATGTAGTATGTCACTCGACATTGGCCCATGCTGTTGAGATTATTCGGATTATGTCCATACGAATGCTACTTGTAGTAACATTTTTGCGTGATAATCTATTTTTGCATTTTTTATAATCAAAATTTTTGAAATTTTCATTTATGTCACTTCGATTGTATGATTATGTCGAATGAAAATATTTTAAATTTAGAAAGACTCAAATTGGTTAAATGTGAATGAGCTAATTATCACTTCACCCAACCTCTCTGTTTTACTTTGACCCTCCACCACTTATAATCAAATTTTTATTTTACTTTTCTTAACTATGAAAATTATTTTTACCCTTAACTTCACATACGTACTTTTATTTGAGAATATTTCCTTTTCTTTTAAGATATATCATTTTAAGAAACCTAAATTTCGTTGGGAAAGAAGTTGTTAAATATAATAAATCCTAGAAAAAAAGTTTTGAAAATAATTGATTGAAAAAGAATAAGAATACAATTTTTTATTTTATTTTATGCAGAACTAGTATACCTGACACTTGATTTTTTTTCCCTTAAACCTTATGTATTTTGATATAATATAAATAAATATTTATGTGTGGAAATGTTTGAGAGGGAAAGAATCTTTTCTCAAACTTAAAATTCCAAAAAAGTTTCTCCAACCACAATTTTTTATTTCTAAATACTAAAAAATGAGACCAAATCAAATTGGGCCTCACGGAAAATCATTTATGTTGTCAGGGCGACTGGCTGAAATTACGAATTTGTGGCCACTTAGGAAACATATTGAAATGGGCTCCTTCAAGAATAATGTAAACAGGACCTTTGTCACATTAAGTCATTAATTAATAATGTACCAAAACTTATAGAACATTACCAGAAACTGAGCACCGAGTGGGCAGAGAAAGATTGCAAACTTGGGAGAGAAAACATTTAAAATGTGATTGGCAATGCCATGACAGGAGAAAATTAATTAAGAGTCAAGGAGTATCTAGATTCTATATACTAAGGTCATGCTCCTAATAGTTTTAAAGTATTTCATTGTTACGTCATAATATTTCTTATTGATAAATTATTTTATTTGATATTAATTTTTATCATGCAAAAATATAACGTATTATATAAAAAATATCATAAAATAATTATTTATTTTTATCTCTGTAATTTTTTTCTCCTTTCTCTCTTCTATTGTTTTAATTGTAACGTATTTAGATCATAAAAAAAATTTATGTTGAAAGAGAAAACTATTGTAAGATAATAGTTTTTTAAAACGTAAACTTTTTTTTTATAAAACTCCCAAACAGGTGCAAGAGTATAATACGTGATATAAATTATTTTTCACGATTTAAGAAAACAGAAATAAAATTGCAAAATACTAATGATTGACAAATTGAAGGATTTATTTGTCCTAAACGGGTTAAATTTTGAAATATAAAGTTATAAGTTTTTAGTTTAGCATTGGATGCATAGTTGGGTAACATTTTAAGTAAACAATATAATTGTAGCGGTTAGGGAAAAAAATTATCTTGATTTTTTTGTTTGTTTTCACTTTTCACTTGTTCTATTCTTTTGTAAATTTATCAAAAAAATTAATTAATATCGATAAATTCAGAGATATAATGTTTCCTCTCAATTGAACTTTGTATCCTTTTCTTATAGTCGGACTCAAAACTTATTAAGTAGATTTAAAAAAATTCTACCGGATGACATCTCTCTTATATTATTATTATTATTATTATTATTATTATTATTATTATTATTATTATTATTATTATTATTATTATTATTATTATTATTATTGCGCCAATAAAGCATACCTCGTTTAAATTGTTGTTTCCGGTGGACTTCAATGGATTCAAAAAAAATGTTTAAATTTCTATGATCAAAGTAAACTACCTTGTGCTGACTTAATTAATCTATCGTTTGATATTATTTAAGATATTTTGTCCAGAGTATTTTTCAGATAAACCTTTGCATGCTCAATCCTGGCTACTGTTAAGGATCCTCATCCATCACATCACACCATTTAAGTTAGTCGACAGAAGGAATCCGAAATTGTTCAAAGACTGTACATGATTTGGCCCCTGAAGAAGTAGCAGAAAAAGGATACTCGAAGAAGACCAGTGTTATCAATGCTAATGATCATTTTCGCACCACCAAAGTTCTTCCGGTACGTTTTGGTGTACAAAAAAAATGTTGGCATGCAGTAATAAAACTGGGTGATGCATGATTACACTGTACAGTGAAAATATCAGTCAGCACTGGCCGCCGGCGTATCAGTCAAGTTGTAAGCTTTAACTTGCAGCTGGCAGACTAAAGTATTCATTTGGGTGCATGGCACAAACGTCATCCAGATTCAAATGCTAAAGTCTTCAGGTGATGATCGACACTGACTACTGAAAACTCTTATCAGAGAAGGCCATAAAACTCAAAACTTGTAAGCTAGCAACCGGGTGAAGTGATCTCTGTCAGATGTTAATAGAAATGATTCTGAGTCTTGTAGGACTTAGAATTTGTAATCTATTTGTTTAAAACTTTATCTTTTTTTTAGTTAGAATTCTATTTATTTTTGAAATTTAAAAATTTCATACTTAAAAAACTATAAATAAGGGAAAAATATAACTTCAACTTTATCCCATCTATAATTTATATTTGGAACTCAATGGAGGGTCTTAAGAATTCATCAAACTTTGGAGAATATTTTGCCTGTAACTTTCTTGAATAAATATATATTATGCTCGAGGATATAGACCAGTTAGAATTGAATCTCTTTATTTTATATAATCTCATTTGTATTTATTCTTCTCTATCACATTTTTTTGCATTAAATCAATATCAAAGCAATTTTTTAGTACCACATGTAATTGTAATAGTATGCACTATAATTATTTTTAGTGTGAGATTGTGTTTGACATGGTAAGCAATCTAATGAGCGGATAGTCATTGATTAACGAATAATAATATAAATAATGAATAATAATTAACATGTGATAATTAATGTTTAGATGTTAGATTAGAGAATTAATAATTGAGTGTTTGATACATTTAGCGTTTGAATTAGTTTATGAGTATGAAATTACATAAATGAACAGGAAATAATAAATTATTTAACTTTCAATATAATATGCATTTATTTTTTTATTGCAATGAAAGAATAAATTATTTCAAATTAAAATTTTATTATATTCATACATAAAATAAACAAAATTTTAATCTTTTTTATGTTCACACTATTTAATTGAGGGTTTTATAACAAAAAATTATATAAAAAATATAGGAATAAGATATTATAATTGAAAGAATAAATTTAAAAAAAATTGAACCTCTAAATTTTATGCGCTAAAAACTTTTTAAATTAGCCTACTATGAACATCTAGTTAACCTCTAAATATTAATAATAAAATTAATTTACTAAACACTTTATTTAGCGGGTTGACTTAGTGAAGTCGCTAAATGTTATCTTAAACTTTTTTTCTTGCCTTGCCAAACAAAGCCTTAATTGAAAAGGAAAAGAAACGTTTCTGCATATTAATTATTTCAATGATAGAAGCTGCTGCATGTGGTTATCAATAAAACTGTAGCAAACAGTGCAGAAAGGGGAGTGTTATTGGATACATGTAGATAAGAACATATTAAATTTGTACAGGTACATGCACTGTGCATCAAATGAAACTGAAGAGTTAATCACATTTGCTTTGCTGTTGTGGTGCATAATAGAGTTCAAATTTTGGAACCTTTCCTTCTTAAAGTTCAAAGCAGCATCACTTGATATCATGTCGTATCAAGTGATTTCAAATAGGTGTTCAGTAATGTCAGGCAGCATATCTCCTAGACATGGAACTGGAAGTTTAATGGTTCCAATTATTTTACAATGGTCCATTGAATATGATGTATATATATGTCCAACTTCAAGCATGCTGAACAAGATGGTAGTTTACTAGCTAGTTCGGATTGTTACCTGATTTTTAATTTCTACTAAGATAATGTCATCAGCACTTGGACTGTGAATCCAATAATAATCTGCTCTGAACACAAGCATGCAACCTGGAGCAGTAACCTACAACCTGAGCAAGCAGTTGCCTGGTCCTGCATCATGTCGTCCCCGGTCTAACCAAGTACAAGGTTCATGGTAGTGACAGTTGATTAGTACTGTTGTGCTGACCATTTGCCTCCCGAAACTACTACTTCAAATTATAGACACGAGTACTTTCTGTTCTTCGCCGGAGAGAGAGAGAGAGAGAGAGAGAGAGAGAGAGAGAGAGAGATGTGCTGTGCTTGCTGACCCGCATGCACCACACGAGGGCGGTGCACCTCTACACGAATACAGTGTACTTTATTTGTTTTCTTCATCATGACCCTGAATTTGGCATAAACATATTATACAATTATATCAAAGATGAGTCTTAATTATAAACGTAAAGCATTCAGTAAAACGACTAAAAATCATCAACCAAAGTAAGTCTAGGAAACCAAGAGTTCAAACTCATAAAATGCATATGTTAAATTAGGGAAAAAAACGCATTTCGTGATATTTATTTACGCAATGGACTGTATCTAAGAGTTATATGAAAAAATAATGTGACAGCGAATAAAATTTTATTTTTTAAAAAATCTAATCATACCAAAATGTGAGAGAAATTTCTATTGAATCTGAAATAGCATTCTAAGATTCCACGACACCGCATGTGATTGTGATCAACTTTTTGGGAGAAGAATGGATCGTCCCTTTGAGCTTAGTTTTTTTTTGTTCCCTTTTAAATCCATTGCTTGTGAACAAATGCCGTAATTAAACATTTAAACGATTTAGTTTAGATTTAAATGGGTCCTAAATCATTAAATATGACAATAAGCAAAATGGTGAGAGGCTTCCATCAAATACCAGGATTAGAAATATTCTGGGTGGATTAAAGCTATAAGAATATGGCATTAACCACAGGATTCTACGATGTCCATCACTTAACAAGTGTCGTTATGGGACTCAGTTCCTATATACACCATCACAATTGCTATACTAATAAATTTTTATTTTTCATAAAACTTCCTCGTAATAGTAATCAATATTCTAATTTGAATGCTCTAAGCATTTTTCATACATAATTCCCTCTGAAATTAAGTTGATAAAAGCATACTTGATACCGTTATGACTCAGTAAGATATATTCACATTAGTAGCATTTTTCATTATATATATATAATATATATATATGAATATTTATTTTAATATTATTTATTAATGTTCACACTATTAGAAAAAAAAAGTAATAAAAAAGGATCATTCCATAACGAGACGTGAAAAAAATAAATAATTGTTAGAAGATTAATGTCTCACAATAGTTCTCCTATGCAATTCATCATACCGTCCGCTATTTTCTATGGCTTCATATATTGCTCATCTTTTTAAACTTTAATACATCAAGTTTTGTTAAGATACACTAGAAGATGCATGGCATATAAATATAAACATATACACACACACTATACATGTCCTGCCTTGTTTGAGAGAATGGGAATAATAACTAGATGTTTCTTAATGTTTTACAAAAAGAAATAGGCTTAATAGGAGGTTATACAAAAACAGCAAAGACAATGGTAAAGCAGCTGCCAACCGGTGAATGCTAGAAAAGTTCACAGGCTACCATTGTTTTTGTTGCATCAACTTTGGCATTGGTCACCAATCTTTCCCTTCACATATATAGTTTAAACTCATGATGCTTCCTACCAAAAGAAAAATCATGATAAGTTTGTAAACGTCAACTTCATGAACACAATCATAGTTTTTTTTTTCTTCTTCTTTGATGTTAAGTTTGTAATGCCCACCTTGAAATCCCTACAAACATAGTTTTTTCTTCTTCTTCTTTGATGTTAAGTTTTCATTTGACGTCCAACACAATCACTTCGGCATGAAAACTATGTCCATATTGAGTATGGTTTTTGTTCTTGTTCAATTATGATTCAACACTATGTATATCTTAGTAAATAACGTTGTTAACTGTAGGTGATTTATAAAAATAAATTATATATTTCTATAGGACACGATGACCAAAAGATGTGTAGTGTTCTCACATATTCCAAATAATCAAATATAAATTTTAATTATTTTGAAAATAAAAAAACAGATCAAGCACACAACATGCATGTATGTCTAATTAAAACGAGCATGGCCTTTTATATATGTATGCAAACATGTTGCATCAATATTTGAAAAAACAAAATTGCAGTATATAATTAGTACGTTTAATGTGATTATGCGATCAGTTTTTGCTCAAGAAATATTATTGAAAATAAATAATAAAAATGATGCTACAAATTTAAAAAGTAACTAAGTTCGGTTGGCACACCTATTTAGCATAAGTATGTTCCAGAGACCGATAAAACTTAGTGGCCCCGAATTCGATTCTTAGAGTCACCAAAATACCATTCTGCTTTTTACATAAACTTTGAGTTTATTAATGAGGTTTTAATAAAAAATAATTAAAAACTTAAAGATATTTTAAATTTTATGATGATTTGATGAGAATATTGTTTAATTAGTCTTTGGCTTAGTTTGGCTTATATGAGATGAATCTACTCCTTGCATGAACCTATCTATCATTCAAACGAGAAAAAAAATAAGACCAAAAACGATGGACAATTAAGTATGTCTTTTGCAAGCATTTTACGTTCTTTGATCTCATCGCACTGTGGAGAATAGGAAATGGAGATGGTTTCCAAAATCATTGGGGCCACCCACGTGAATTCTTTACCTCTTTCACCTTCGTCTCTTCGTCCATTTCCTTTTTAACGCTCGCTGCTTCGTGTTCCACCTCCGCCAAGTTTAACCCTCCCCAAGAAGGAAGGACCTCGATCTCCTGATCAGTATTGCATGGAGTCGGCCGGAGCCTCCGGCGGCGGCGGCGGCTCCGGCGTTCCTGCCCCGTCGGCCCCCTTACCTGGACCAGTTCGGCAAGACCAAGGTGCACGCCATGGGGTGCCACTTCTACGGCCAGCCGAACCCGCCCGCGCCCTGCGCTTGCCCGCTGAAGCAGGCATGGGGCTCCCTCGACGCCCTCATCGGCCGCCTCCGCGCCGCCTTCGAGGAGTCCGGGGGGAAGCCGGGGGCCAACCCCTTCGCCGCGCGCGCCGTCCGCATCTACCTCCGCGAGGTCCGCGAGAGCCAGGCCAAGGCCCGCGGGATCCCTTACGAGAAGAAAAAGAGGAAGCGGCCGTCCCAGACAGAGCCACTGCCGCCGCCGCCGCCTCCTCCTCCTCCTCCTGTCGGTGCAGGAGGCGGAGAGACCTCTTCTTCGGCGGCGGCCATGACCGGCGGCAGCTCGAGGGCAGCACAAGGATATGGCGCTGCACTTGGGGGTTCGTCAAGCTCTTGAGTACACCTCTCTCTTCTACTGCATGCGACTTCATATCTTCTTTATATTACTCGCGCCATTTTTATCACGTTATTTAGTAGCTTCTAAGAGTGCGACGACAGACGAAATAAAGCTTAATTATTTCTCTCAGCTTCTTTGGATTGCTGTAGTTGTTCTTGATTCGATCTGTTGTTTCTTTGTTGAGATCGATCTAAATTAATTTAAGGCACACTTTAATTACAACAAAAGAAGACTCATCAACATCGTTGCACTGTGATAATTTTATGTCCATGGAAGTCAGAACAATATACATGTATGAAATATGTGATTTTATTGAGCTTAACTAATTAATTAGCTCTCATATATGTTACTTCAAATGTATACATGTGCAGGATGGGTATTTTTGCTCTTTTTTTCTTGCATAATGGACTTTTTTTTCAAAAAGAGAAGAGAAAAAAAAAATATTAAGTTAAACAGCATGATATTGGCATATATCTGCTCTCAATCCCATTTTTTTTCTTCTATTGCAATTATTTTGTGCCAGTTAGTTAGTAATGTGATATAAGTATAAGATATAGATAGATAGATAGATAGATAGCCACTAACTTAGAAGGGAGATGACTGATGGGGAGCATCATAGAAAGAGCTGCATGCAGTGTCTTCAATTCCTTAATGCATTATAGTAATGGAAAACATATCTTGGTTCCTTTTGCTATAAATTAGGGCACATATTTCTGGTGGCAGTTTGCACATTGGTCGCCTATATATATATATATATATATATATATGTATCAGATGATTGGCCTGTACATGGCTTTCGATCTTGATCGATTCTACCAGGAACCCACACGTGCGCGCTCAATCTTTCTCTCCTCGTATAATTAAATATAGCATTTGTTTTTATGAAAACATCTTTTTAAATAATTCCATCACTGTTTGATAACTCATAAAAAAATTAGTAAAAAAATAGTAATTTTCCATTTTACTTTTAATTTGATTTATATTTTTAAGATAATTTTCTTCATATCTTTAGAATATATATTAAACACATGAAGATAAATTGGTTTCATTGAATTTATTTCTTTAGGGGTTTATTTTCGGAGAGCGGGAGTCTCCCTTGTAAGATGAGAGTAATAACAAGTGTTTTAAGTTGCTTGCTTCTTATCGATTTTTTCTGTTTTTATTTTGCTCTTCTATTGAAACTTGCACAGTTATTTCATCTTCCTTCTTCATCTGCTTCTCTTCATTCTTATACCTGCTGATAGTGTCACGAGGGCTCAAACTATTATTCCATTTTCTTTGTCTACATGATAAAGTATTATTGACGATCGATGAGTCTCTTCAGGACTCACAAGAACCACAGTGGATGAGATATATATTCCTTCTCTTTCAACAGTGATCAAAGACTTGTAGTTCCTTACCATCATAAAAAGGGTAGATAAGATGAGAACATGCATGTATAAAAAGAAAGACTAAATAAAAAACCTTGCAGCTATTGATGGCCCCTCCGAATCTCTTTATATAGCTTCGTTGCCTTTGTGTCTTTTGGTGGCCACATATATAGCATGAAAGTATTAGGAAATCCATCTCTGCCCTCCCTCCTATTTAGTCTTTTCTTTCTTTGATAGTTGAGAGAGAGAGAGAGACCAGCTCTCTTCTATGTTTGGTCTTGTCCAAAGTTCTCGCTGGCAGAATTATTAAGTAGACCCTTGCTGATCTTGAATGGAATATATATAGGCGGAGCCAGATTTTTAGTCGAGGGGTGCAAAATTATTCAATTCATAACAATTATACTCACATAAAATATGGTAAATAAATTATATTAATATTAATATTTTTTTATTTATGCAATTCAATATTTTTTTGCACTTCTTAGTGTAACACAAAAGATTTAAAGTAATTGTATTTTCATTTTAAACACTACAAAGTAAAAGCGAAAGTATTTTCATGAAAATGATAGCATGACAGTGATACATTATCTAATAAAACAAATAAAATGTTATATATTGTAAAATAAATCTTAATACTCATAAATAGAATTTTTTAAAAATATATATTTATATAATGGATATTATTTTATTTTCTTAAATACTTTCTTAACTATCATATTAATTCAAAAAATATTCGTCAAAAGATAAATCTTTTGAATTATAAAATAGAATATCAAGTGCAAATATATAATATATATGACATATACAAAGTTTATTTTTATAAAGTAAACATTTGAGTAAAGATTAATTTGAAAAATGTGAAAAGAATAACCTTCAAAAATATCTTTTTGGCATGAGATAAACTAATAAGTCTATAATATATCAGGAATTTCTATACATTGTATTTTTTTAATGAATTAATAAATTTTAGCATAGGAAGAAATTGTATTAATTAGAGTGAAAGGTAAAGGATAAATAAGAATAAAAAAGCAAAAAAAAGATAAGTAAGCATAAGAGAAAAAATGTAAACACTATGAATTGAACATTGGACATCTTGAAATTTGACGTGCAATAGAATTTTAAGCGAGATGGACAATGGTCGATATATTTATCCAGGGGGTGCCAGTGCACCCGCTTGCACCCCCTTAACTCCGCCTATGATGTATACGAGACGTAATAATGTGCATACAAAGTTAAGTGCATTCGGTATAATCACAAACACATAAAAATATATAAAGCTCACAAAAAATATTTTATCCAAAAATTAAAATGTGAATATGATATATTTTTATGTGTTTATAATTTGCGCTGAATGCTAACTTACATATATATGAGGTGTATTAGTGTGCATACAAAGTTAGTGCATTCAGTGTAGTTACATACACATAAAGATATATGAGATCCAAAAAAATATTTTATCTATAATTTAAAATGTGGATTTCACATATCTTTATGTGTCTATGATTTAACTAAATGCACATAATTTTATATACACACTATATATTATATATATATATATATATATATCTTTGATGTCTATGACGATATCTTTGCCTTCAAAATATCAAAAAGGCAATTCAGAATATTATATAGCATAAGTAATGAAAAAAATAAGAAAAAAAAGTTATAACTATATATACTCGACGAATTTTTAGTATCATTCAGTCGCTGCTAATTATAAAATAATAATAAGAACTTGAATCATGAAACTCTTCAGAAACTTGTTCGAAATTCTTATTTGCATTAGGCAACTCTTCACCTACTTGTTGAAAACTTATATTTGCATCGATCTTGTGGATGATATATATGCATCTGAACAAAACATAATAGCATACATTATTCTGATCACATTTATCATGTATCAAAATTTGTCTTCACTATATACTAGAATATATTGTCCTAATATCATACATAAACAAAAAATAGCTAAAATCTCACCTTAAACCTTCCAGCAATGTAGTTTAGCATGAAATCAATAAAAATAATTTGAAACAAAAGAACATGGTCAAAACCCATAAAGGATAAGTAGCTAGTAATCAAATAGAAAGAAATATAAAAAATCAACCAAAAAAAATAGTTTAGTATGAAACTAAAAAAAAGGGTCAAACCTTAAACTCTAAATCATAAAAAAAATATAATTAGGAGTACATCAGAAAGAAAGATTATAATTTGCCAATGAACCTTGTGAGGACAAAGGGCATATGTTTGACATTAATAGAGCATCTAAGGTTGAAAGAGCATGAATTATCAACCACAACTGATTTTAAGGCGAGCTTGGAGCTAAGTGATAAATATTTTTTTTTTTGAGATTTCGAATTTTTTATATGTAAAAAAGTCATTAAGAGTTTCGTATACCATTTATTAATATATGTAAACCGAGGCAACATCAATTAATTAATCGACACAATTTTTAAAACTGACAATCAAACAAAAAAAAAACTATCATTTTTTGACGTCGGGTACGCTCAAGGGACAAGTAAAGACTTTAGACTTCACAAAAATTAAGACCCCTTATTTGTTTATTAATATTGACATTATCAAAATCATTTATATAAATGTTAATGCTATTTATTTATATATTAATTTTATTTATCATATTGATGTCTCTACATGGTAATAAATTCAAAGTAACTAAATATCCTATCTAATTTCGTGCACAATTAATGCAAACTTTTCAACTAGATTTCTCATAATTTGTTCAAATATTATTTTTTAGCAAAATCAGAAACTGTGTTGATTTATTATTTATTTATTTATTTTAAAAAAATCAAGTTACTTATTATAATTTATTATTGATTTTCTCAATATCTCTAATATCTTGGTCTTAGGCTCATTTAGATACAAATTGGGGCTGATGTTGAAAATTGATCACAAATGTCATGGAGGAGATTAATTTTGGTATGAAAAAAATGTTGGATAAGGGGGGTTCCACTAGTATCTTAGATGATTCTAAATTATTCATCATTTCGTTTAATCTTAAGTCCGCCTTTATAAATGTGACTTTCCTCGTGTAAAATAAAACTCTGGATTTCTCCCTTATCAACTAGACTTTGAATTTACATTTATTATAGAGTTTTTTGCACATGGTGTATATGATTTATAATACTTTTATGTCAGTAATACCCTCTGACGATAAATGGATTTGGGTGCATGATAAATATAAGATTATGCCAATTCTTTCTACGAAAGGTGATGACTAATTTGGTTGATGTTGTTTATAAGATACACATTTTTCTTGAGAAACTTGCACCTTGTTTTGTGTTTCAAGTTTGATCCATCCATTGTTGAAATCTACTAAGTATTTATTTTTTCACGCCTATGAATATGTGGCTCCTTTTTCAAAATACATTAAATTATGAAGACATTTCTCAATTGAATCTTTGTAGATCATTAATAATCTAAACTTAAAATTATTTGGATCTGCAATATTACTGTCTAAACTTAAAATTATTCAGATCTGCAAGATTACTGGCTTATTTCACCGATAATTCAAACTTAAAATTAGATTTGAATTTTTATAATAATTCGAATAAGGTTTTTGAAAATAATCCTTAATTCTAAAATCTCTAGGCTCAAGTTTAATCTTTTCCGACGTCCACTACATATTTAGGGAAGATCTCTGCCGTTGGATCCGACGTCCGCCCCGGGACGCCAATGCGACGTCACGATAATAATTGATTAATTTCGTAAATTTCAAACCCCCACCGGATCGGATGGGTTTATATCGGACTCGTCGTCGTTTACATCCCGTTGGGTTGCCCTAACGCTCTTCTTCTTCTTCTTCATTCCCGATCTCTTCTCGCCTCGCCATTCTCCTCTCTTTCTTCCAAGTCTTCGAACCCTACTTGATGTCGGGATCCTACGGCTCAGGCGGACCGGACGATGCTGCCCCGCCGCCTCGCGGCGGTGGCTTCGGCCGTGGCGGAGGCGGATACGGCTTTGGCGGCGGCGGCGGCGGAGGAGGAGGAGGATACGGTGGAAATCCGGGACCTCGAGGTACTTCTTTGGAATTTAGTTCTCTTTACCTGTGTTTGCTTGTTCTTGTTCTAGAGTTAGGGTTTTGTAGGTCTTTAGTGTGGTTTTGATGTGGCGGGTCGTCTCAGGTGGTGATGGTGGTGGGTACGGCGGCCGCGGTGGTGGATATCATGGTGGTGGGGATCGTGGAGGACGAGGCGGCAACGACCGCGGAGGTCGAGGCGGCGG
>LTAE01000310.1:0-12137 GCA_001647135.1 Pontederia paniculata | reverse complement strand
CGTGGCGGCGGTCGTCCAGGAGGCAGTGGCCGCGAGGGGGATTGGCTCTGTCCTGATCCGAGGTTTCCTTCTTTGTTTCGTTGAGCTAATTTCAATGGAGTATTGTCGTGAGTTTCAATATTTGTTTTTCCTCGCAAATTTTGTGCTTTGTAAAAAACCGAGATATAATTTGGTCCAGCTGCGGGAACCTAAACTTCGCGAGGAGGGTGGAATGCAACAAATGTGGTGCTCCATGTCCCGGAGGTGGTGCAGGTGGCGGCGGAGGTCCCCCTAGTGGCAACCGTGGTGATGGAAGTGCCAGTTACAACCGAGGTGATAGGGATCGTAACAATTTCTCTGAGGGTGGTCATGGGGCTTATGGCGGGAATCGTGGTGGTAGGGGTGGTGATTATGGTGGTAAGAGTGGTGATTATGGTGGAAGAGGCAATGATTACGATGGAAGGGGCAGTGATTATGGCGGAAGAGGTGGTACTTATAATAATCAGAGCAGGGATGAAGACAGTTATGGTCGGGGTAATTTAGCACCTCCGCCTTCATATGGTGGATCAGATGGAAGTTTTCCTCAGCCTCCAAATCATTATGGTGGTAATGCTCCTTATGGCGTAGATCCTGTTCCACCACCTAGTGGTTTTAGTGGGCCTAATTCTTATCCACCTTCATATGGTGCTCAACCTCCAAATTCTTACACTGGTGAAGTCCCTGGAGGCCGTGGGGGTCCATCACCAGGTGGCTATGGTGGTGGGTTTGCAGATCGACCGAATCCTGGCCGTGATAGTGGTGCTCCACCACGACATGGTGCTGGTGGATATGGTGGCGCTCGTGCTGAACCATTGGGTACTGTTAAGCAGTGTGATGAAAATTGTGGAGACTCCTGTGATAATACTAGGATATATATTTCAAACCTACCACTGGATGTCACTGTTGATGAGCTGCAAAACCTTTTTGGAGGGATTGGGCAGGTACAGTTATTCTTTCTTGCAATCATATTTTAAGTCAACTCTTTAGTGTGCTCAGTCGATTGAAAATGGGAGGTAGTAAGCTTCTCAGCTGTTATTTTGTGATTTTCGTTTTGTCATCTTTATTCTGGAATTCTCTTGAGATTTGATTATTAAAATTTCTATGCATCCCTATGCATTCCTAACACAGTCTTTGCACTTCTTTCGATTATGTCCGGTAAATGAGCTATAAGCATCCACATGTAGGTTAGTCAGGCACAGGTTGGCTATATAAGAGTAGGTTTTAAACAGCATTTCATACATGCATATGTACATTTCACATTTCTATTTAGTTAGTAGGTTCAATGATGTGCATGTTGGTGAAGGTTGTTTCAAACATTAAAAAAAGTTGGCTTTGTTTATGTTTAGCTGTTAATTGCAAAACGTAAAATCCAATAGCGTATAGGAAGTTTATACAACTCCATGTTTGTCCATAAAGTTTTCTTGGAGGTGTTGTCCAGAAAGTTGTAATTTTTTGAGGCGTGCAACAAATGACTAGCAACCGTTGTGGTCATTCATATCATTTTCCTTTCATGTCGTAGGGTCTTTTAAGTCCGTTCATGCATCTTCATGATTACTTTCTCTATTGTTCTAGGTTGGAAGGATCAAACAAAAACGTGGTTACAAGGACCAGTGGCCATGGAATATCAAGATATATACTGATGAACTTGGGAACAACAAAGGCGATGCTGTGTTATCTTATGAAGATCCCTCTGCTGCACATTCTGCTGGAGGTTTTTACAACAGTAAGTGCTGGGGTCAATTATTGACGCTATGGATGCCTGAAATGAGAAGTCTACTTCAAATGAGTTAATTGATTCATTTTGTTATAGTGTGTACTTATTTTAGTTAACCTTTACATTCTTTTATGCCAGATTACGAGCTAAGGGGAAACAAGATAAGTGTTACTATGGCTGAGAAGACGGCACTTAGAGCTCCACCTGCCCATGGTCACGGGTAACGATTATCTTTTTTCATAAATTTATTATGCTATCTAATACTATTTCTAAATTTTGTTCCCGATAATGTATTCTAATTCGGTTCTTGAATGACATTTTAATATGAGACAATTTTAGGATCCATATATCAATTGAAATAATGATTAACAAACTGGCGTAACTGCTTTTTTCTCTGAAAAAATGTAATAAGCGACTAGCATCCGCCTATTGTCTTTTTATTAGAAACATGTAGCTTGTATTTTAATGCTAACATCCACCTATTATCTTTTACTTTTGTTTTGAGTGAGTAAATGTTACTTGTGACTGCACACTTCTCTTCTAAATCAACTGCCAGCTCTCTTTATAATATTCTCCTATGATCTTTTTGATTTATAAATCATCTGGATATTTATATATTGCACATTGCAGAAGTTTAGATAAAATGAGCGAATGCGTGGATATATTTCTTTGATATCTTACATGGATGCATCTTGTCTTTGCAGTTCAATAAGTCGAACTTATATTCAGTTTGTCATAGTTTTCGTTACTATGTTTCTATACTTTTATGAGACAACCAAACAAAGATCTACTTTTTTTTTAATTTTATGCATTGAAGTTTAATTAACTATGGCAAACGTGTTTGAACAGGTGGGCAAATTTATGTAATTTTGGCATTTAATTTGATCTTACAATACATGACCCTAGTGTAGCCTATACTTGTGATAAGTATGCTTTAGAATATAGTGACACATTTCTTCTTTATATGTATTATTTGCCATGTTTTGTTGCTTAAAGTATCATATGCTGAAGTTGAATACCTGATGTGTCTTTTCTATAATAAAAACTTGTAATCTAGCATTAAATAAACATTTGTGCTAGGTTCATATTTACTTGAGCATGAGTGAATGTCTTGACAATTGTTTTTTTTTCATTTGACTTGTAATCCATGTATAGATAGAGTTAGTGCACATATTAGTCTCATAAATGGGGTCCCAATCCGGAAGGGAATACAAAATGTAAACATAGGATCATAACATGAAACATCCCTTCATTCTAAAAAAACTTGGAACATCCCTCACTCAATAAACATGGGTCAATCCAGTCCTTCCAAATTATAGTAAGATTAAAAAAATTATATTCATTCCAAATATACGAAATCTAAGTTACTCGTTTAAAGGTCACCAAACTATAATTAGATTAATTTTAATGATTAAATAACTAAAAATTCTTCCTTACTATTTTGATTCATTGCTCATGATTCGGCGAAAATTGCAGCATCTCCCCGTAGTTGGGGATATTTACATGCTGTGAGAAAGGGGGCAACGTAAAAAATTGTCACCCTGGCTTCCCGTTAGGAGCATGGCACCTGCCTCCCTCCTGCTCAAAGGCGGGTGCCCTAAGAACTCCCCCACTTACGGGCAGGGATTTATGTGTACTTGGGAGGAAGAGAGGGAGTCCAGCAGTGGCATTAGCAGGACAACGGCAACAGGCTGTCAGACAGTAGCGAAATTTGGGTTTGGAGGGTTAGGGTACAAGTCTGCTTACATGACCCAGTTCCAGTTAAAAACAAAACTACATTTAGTAGGATAGTTGTCTTACAGGCTACACATGACCCCATAGCGAGCTGGCAAGAAACAATCTGATATAGGACCCAGTAATTGAAATTCAGAGTCAACACATTCAACTTGTTGACTCGTTTTACAACTTTGTTACTCCGTTATTGCATTTTTGTCTTAAAGTCAAGCTCCATCATAACAAGAGGCTAAACAGTGATAATTACTATGAACTTGGGGTTGCTTTCTGATTAGTTACTTTTCGGAATCTTGTTTGAGGGCCATCATCACAAGTTGCACCTAATACTTCTACTGCCACAAGTTAGTTTAGTCACATCCCTATTCCAAAAGAAAAGTTTAGCCACATCCCTATTTCAAACAGAAACGTTTAATCACATCCTTTCTACCTTTACTAGGTAACTGTTGCCTGTAGCAAGCCCAATTTCTTGCCTAAAACTGGGAATAAAGCTTAAATCTTTCCCAATATGAAGGGATGCTTGCCCCAATTTTAGGAAAAGTAATTATTTCTGTTATGATAATGTTTCATAATGGTTTATTCAGAATAATCTAAATTGGTAATCTAATGTGATCAAATAAGTTTGAATTACATTCTTCTCTTGATAATTCCTTTAGGAGCCATTTGGTATGAGGTAATCCAGATTGATTATCGATTATTTAAATTAAAATTTCTAGGGCCAACGACATTACCGCGTTTGACTACAACACATTATCGGTGATTTTTACTTCTTTGTAATCTAAACTACCACCTTTCTTGTAATCAAGATAGCACACGTAAGAGGTGTCTTTCTAGATCACCAGTAGGGTGCGATACATTTTGGCAAATTTATCTATTAAATCAAAAATTTAAAATATTCATATTTTATTAGAAAATATTATTCTTCAACATTTTCTTGATTTCTTAAGATTATTTTATGGACTATAAACTCCATATAAATTCATTTTTTTATACCCTTTTGTTTATATAAAATAAAATATTAGTAAAGTTCAACATTTTTTGAGGGTATTTTAGTATTTTTTTGTTTAACAATGTAAAATTATAATTTATGTTATCAATACTTACCAAACACTATAATGTGATGTTACAGGTAATTTGTTAAGTAGTAATCTATTTTAGTGGTGATCTAAATTGCCGTTTAATAAAAATGGGAATTGTGCCAAACGATCGCTTAGAAATCTTCTCTTGTTTTTTTGCGAATAATTTAGGATCTGTGGGTGCAAACCTTGCATGATTAGATGTAATTTAAGTAGATCTGAAAGGAGAAAGAACGATAACAGTAGTCACTCCAATTATATAGTCAATAGGGTTTTGCAATCAGTGTAATATTCCTTTTTATCTACATGAAAATAATTATATCTTGTGAAGCAAGGCATATCCCTTGGTCGTGAATAGTGCTGCTGATCTGTTGGCTCATCTGGGTCTTCGCTCAGATACCAATTATTTGTGGGAGGAGGAACCTCCTCGTTGCCTCCAGCTTTTGTATTTGAACAACCTGCTACTTGGTTTCAATTTAAAATTTTCCTTAAAAAAAGTATCCCTGTGTTAGGATTTGTGATCTTTGATTTTAAAATTGCCACTTTTGTTCTTATATTTTGATTTTTTTTATGTTTTTCAGAATTTGATGTTTGTTGCACTTCCTCTATGAAAATTGTTTGTTTTGTATTTGTACACAGTTTGGATGAATATTTTTTCCCTTATAATGATTTACGTAGGAATTTGATTTTTTTAAAAACTGAAATAGTACATTATAGGATGATTACTGTTATCCACTTATTTTGCTGAATCTGATGCTTAATGATTAATATATTTTAAAATGTAGCTTCATAATTTGAATGATGACACCAAGATTTAAGCCAATACACTTACTATCTTATATGATAGTACTCAGTTGATCCAAAGTCTTTTAACAAGTTTGTACCGCTCTCGTGGCACACACCGAAACAGTGCTTCCTAATCTAAATTAGAATTATATTTTACCTGGCCTTATTATATGTAGTACACCTAATTATCTAGCTGTTGGTTTTGCTATTTGGAAATTTTTGCCATGAGAAGCATGGCTGTCATGAAACACTCTTTACATATGATACCTGAGATAGCTTTAGCTTATGACTACCACTTCCTCAGTAGCAGCATAAATGTTAGCCTTCTTTTTTCTTCCCTACCTTCTGGGAAGATCATGTAATCTGAGATATTGATTTTTATGTGTCCACTGAATTTAACTTGAAAATTATAGCATGCATGGAATGTTACACATCACCTGATTGAGGAAATATCTGACATACAGTGTTTCTCTCTTAGCTCTCGTGCGTCTTTGTATCATTTTCTTTTGAAGGACGTCAAATAACTTGGTAATGATTATTTTCTTTTATCCTTGTCTAAACAGTGGTGGTAGAGGGTATGGTGGTGGGGGACGAAGGGACAATTATCGTGATGGTGGTGGTTCGGGACCTGATAGGCATCATCATGGTGGCCAGCGATCTCGGCCATACTGAAGATAAAATTGAATGTTACTGAGAGTCGCCTGCGAGCTAGTGCTAGACTTGTACTCGAAAATGGAGCCTAAGGTAGGTAGTCTCACATCTTTCACAGACCTTATAATCTTATTCTGAAAGTTGGATGGACGTCTATAGGCTTTTGACTCTGTAATTTGATTGAACTGTGTGTATCTTCTGATAGAGGCATGTGGAAATAATCTCCGAACTGCTGTTAATTTTGAAAGTACAGGTGAGTGCTGTTTCTTCTAGTATTATTACTGCACTTTGTTCCCTTATTTCCAAAAGAAAAGAAACTGTATTGATTTCTAATATTTTTATCAATGGTATGCGTGCATTGGCATTGCAGCTGTGGCCCAAGCTGGGTATATGTCAAGGTTTTACATGTGTTTGGATTTATGACTGATTGATACTCGAATCCGATGTCTTGAGCCATATTGTTGGGTTTTCTGTTGTTATTCTAAATTTGCCAACATTTGTCATAATCACCTTTTGTCATTTAGGTTTTTTTTCTCTCCCATTTTTGGTCGTCATTTATGCCTCACACGTATTAAGAAATCTAGTTTGTGTAAATTATCTCCACTTTCGCTTTTAGGGGTCAAGAGGAAATGAGCTATTTATTGTGAAGGTGAAAAAAAGTTCTTTCCAGTTTGTTTGTAAGTTGAACAACTTAAGAGACATTTTGGATGCTTCAAAGTTTTGAATTTTTCATTGACGAATTATTTTATAACGGTGATTGGCATCATTTATCAGATCAAAATATAATATATTCGACGAAGTGATATAAGCATTTCTTTATTTTGTTTCAGTATTTTTTTTCTTCTTTTGTGATTATAAAGTATATTGTCAACGTCGAAATTAAAATATTTTTTGAAATGTTTCTTATGTTAGTGTTTTATTCCTATAGAACAGATGGCCCGTGAATGTAAGAAAGTATCATACATTTTAGTTGCAAAGTTTTGATTGTTGTGGCTTCTAGTTACAAGTTTTCTTATTTCTTTTAGTTAAAATGTAATTTTTTTTCTATTTTATCGCGTTTTGAGAGTGATGTTGCGTCAGACAGAGAGTTCAAAACTTTTTGGTCTGACAATTAGGAGTAACTTGGTCATTAAAAATTAGGATTTTGTGATAAAACAGATAATACAATCTTAGAGAAATATTGAGCCACTAATTGGTGCAGCGATTTGTCTGTCAACATAAATATAACCTTCCTTTCCCTTCGAACAACAATTATATCCGGATGAGCGATCGACTCGTCAATTCTTCATGTAGACAAAAAAAATGCAAATCGGAATAGCCATCTCTACAAATTCGAGTGCAAAAGTTCTTTGGGGAAACAAATATGCGTTTAAATAGTGAGCAAAAAGCCAAATGGCGCAAGTTCATATGCATGCATTGAGACGTGTATAGTCGAGGTGATACAATGCTCTTTGAATCACATAACGAACCCTATGTATATTCCTTGCCTTCAAATTTTCTTTACATCAAATTGTTGCATGGTTGATGATGAGAAAGCTGTGAAGGGCTTCGACATGGCCCTCCTCAACTCAACGACCCGGGACGGTGGATGCGACGACGGCGGTATCGGCGGCAGCGTCGATGCCAGGGTCCGAAGGGACTTGTTCTTGATCTTGTAGATAGATGTCGCTAGGGCTGGCTTTGTTGTGTTGCCAACAAGGCCATCAGCCAACACAAACGGTTCTAGGTTTAGAAGAATAATACAACGGGAAGATGACTATAGAAAGGTCGGGAGTGAGTTTTAAAATAGGATATTGCAAAAACATTAAACAGAGATAGGCTTATTTCCGATCATTTTATAGTCGTCTTCCATGTATATTATTTCATGACCTAGAGTTTTTGACCCGGTTTAATTGGAAATAAGATCAAGATTAAAATTGTATTCTTCATGTTTAATTTAAACGGTTAAAATAAGAGTTGATTGGTCTCACTGCATGGAGAAAAGATGAGAGCTGGAATAAGACTCTTGGATTATCTCGTGAATTAGAAAATAATAATTCAAGGATAGTCTCATTGGGATCCTTTTGTCCACTAACTGCCCAGCAATATTCACTATATTTTGTACTCGTTAAACTCATTTCCGTGTCATTTTGTACTCGTTAAACAATTCAACCATTATAATCATTAACCATTTAATTTTTATTAAACTCTAACCGTTTATAAATAATCATTATCTGCCATTTTAGTTAGCACGGAAAAACTTTGATGGTTCTACATATTGTATGTTATTTAATCCCCAACTTATATCTTTTTTTTTATCTTTCGTCTTATAAGTCATTTGTTAAAATTATGTTAGTTTTATCCTAATCTTTTCTTACTAATTTTATCATATAAGTACCCATGCTTTCGGATTGAAAGTTGAACCAATGTGTCAACAGATCACAATCGGAAAAGCAGGGACGGACCCACATATATCCGGGGCAGAGGGGACTCGGCCCCTCCTTTAATATTTCGGTATATAAGTATATATAGTAGTTATAATCAATAAATAAAATAAATATTAATAAATTATCACAATTATCTAATAATATAGTGGATAGATGGTTTTGACTAATATCTAGTGATCTATGATTTAAATCTAGGCTTCTTCTATTTTTTATAATTTATTGTTATATATTTTTGCCCTCCTAACTTTTTGACTCTTCTATCTTTTTTTTTTGGTCCGTCCCTACGAAAAAGGGTTCATCCGATTTTTAATTAGTTGTAATGAGTTTTAGAAAAATATATATCAAATTTTCAAAGATTAATCTCAAACTATAGGAATAAAAAAGTTCATTTGTGTAACACTACATGTTAAATTATTAATTTTGTTGTAAATATATTATTATTTATAATAAATTTTAATTTACTTTGTAAAGTCCACTCACTTTCTTTCTTCGCTTTCCTTTCTTATGTTCTATTTATCTTTTCCTTCAATAACTTTCTATTTATTTTATTCTTATTTTCTACTTTCTCATTTTTTTCTTCTCTTTCTCATCTTCATATTTTTCTCATATGTCATATTTTAGTTTTTCTCATTATTCAATTTTTGTTTCCATCATTTTCCTTATGAACATAATAAATAAAATGTATCTAAAATTTCCTTTATTTTTCCGCAAAATTTTCTTATAAGTATTTTTATTATTTTAATTTTTATCGTTCAAAATATGTTGCACATTTTTTCTCCCCATGATTTTATCTTTTTTGTTGTTTTCATTAGATGTTTATTTCCTTGTCATATCTACTTTCGTCTATGAGTAGTTACTTTCCTTTTTTTTAATTTTTCCCTCATCAATAGCATTTTTTATTTCCTATTTTTACTTTTCTGGGTTCTTTTTTCAAATAAAATAATAGAGTGAACCCATTTTCGATGGAACCAATTTTTCTACTTACAACCGATTTATTTCTTTTTTGTCATTTCCAATTTTGTTTTAGAACCAAATCGAACTGGTGAACTGACCAGTCAGATCTAATTTTAAAAACATTAAATATTACTTACAAGGCAATAACATTTGAAATGTTTAAATATTTTAAATATTGAAAGAATTTGTCAATCGTTTAATTACCAAAACATTACACTACTTATATTATTAACATTTTTGTCCCAACACATAAGAATCTCTCTATATAGCTTCGTTATCTTTGTGTCTTTTGGTTTTTTTTCGGTGAATTATCTTTCCTTCGATATTTGTGGAGGCCATATATATAACACGAAAGTTTTAGGAAATCCATCAGTGCCCTCCCTCGCAATTTGTTTGATACTTAGAGAGATAGAGATCAGCTCTAAGACTCTCTTTGATGTTAAATAAAAATATTAATGGGTATATATATATATATATATATATTAGAAATATTAGTGTGCATACACAAATTATGTATGCGTACAGAATCTCTGGATTAGTACATACATACACAAATTATATATATAATATGACGTCTTTGTCTTCAAGAAATCACAAGGCAATTCTGAACATTATATGGCATGAGTAACGAAAAAAGTTATAAGTATATACTCGTCGAATACACTGCTGATTAAAAAACAATTATAAGAACTTGCATCATGAAACTTCAAAGACTTGTTCGGAATTGATCCTTCCCATTAGGCAACTCTCCAACAACTTGTTGAAAACTCATATGCAACTCTCCAACAACTTGTTGAAAACTCATATTTGCATCGACCTTGCGGTTGATATGCATCTGGACAAAACATAATAGTTTGAATTATGCTGATCACATTTATCATGTTTCAACATTTGTTTTCACTATGTACTTGAATCTTCCTAATATCATACATAAACAAAAAATAGTCAAAGCCTCCCCTTAAACCTTCCCAGAAATGTAGTTTAGCATAAAATCAATAAAAATAATTAAAAACAAAAGAATATGATACATCTTTAAAATGTATACAATAGCTTATAGCGAATTGACAAAGTTAATATATCATTTAAGTATTTGACAAACATAATTAATAATAGCGATAAAGAATTATAACTCAATATTCTGAGATGCTTGAAAGACCAACATATAGGATAGCGACAAGCGTATTAAAATTAATTTGTAGATATACTCTTAAAATATTTCAATATTAATTACTATTGGTATGATACATTTATTCTTTTATACTACATGATCATTTTATTATTTATTATTATTTTATTAACTTATAAATCATTTAGTCAACTATTTATCTTATTATTTATTAATATTAAAATAAAATAGTGTTATTTAATTTATGGTACATAAATTAATGCAAACTATTAAAATATTTGTTTGTATCCTTTATAGTCAATTTATTTATATTGATTGATTTAAATAGTGCATTTGTCAAATATTCTTATTAAGTTTAATAATTAACTCATCATCGCTAATCATTAATCTATAGTCGCTAATAGCTATTCACTATTAAACTTTAGTACATGCTAAAAAGAACATAAAATCAATAAAGGATAAGTAGCCAGAAATAAAAAAATATTAAGAATCAATCCAAAAAAAAACATTGGCATGAAACTAGCCAAAAAAGTCAAACTCTAAACTCTAAATCTTAAATGATGTAGTTAGGAGTAAAGATTGTAGTTTATCAGAGTATTTTTCGTGTATAGTCTTTTTGCTTATATCCCACTTTGATCCTCGAATTTTAGTTTGTAACAAATTGGTCCCTCAACTTTGCTTATATCCCACTGAAACTTATGAGGACAAAGGGTTGGACAACACTAGAGTGCCGTTTGGATCCGATAACTTAAATTTTATGAAGTTCAAATATCTTATCGATTTGATAGATTAATTTTATGAGTGTTTAGAGGAACTAAAAAGTAAATAAAATTAAATGTTGATTTGGTAGATTAATTTTAATGTGTGTTTAGATAAAATTTAGAAATCAATAAGAATCAATAATCTTTTTAATGAAGATAATAACTTTAATTGAATAAAAAAGTTAATAATAATAAATTATTTTTATGTAATATATTTAAGATAAACTATAGTAAAATATTGTTTAAAATAATTTTAATAAATGCTAGAATTAAATATTATGTATAATATAATAACATAATTAGTTAAATTTACATTATAGTTTAATCAAAAAATTTAAAAAAATAGTGAAAAGTTAAATAAGTAAAATAATTTAGGGAAAATAATAACAAATAATAAAAATAGCTTATTAAATTTAAAAACAATAGTAAACTTTGTATAATATTTAATAATTAATAAATAAGAACAGAAGTTAGTTTAATTAAATAAGTTAATTTAATAAATAATGTAGATTGCTTGAAATATTAAGTGATGATTCTGCAAACGCTCATTGTTCTTTATCTCTTCAAAGTTTCTTTAATTTTAAAATCTCTACGCTCAAGTTTAACCTTTTGCACCGTCCGATACATATTTAGGGAAGATGTCAGCCGTTGGATCCGACGTCCGCCCGGGGACGCCTATGCGACCTCACGTTGGGTTGCCCTAACGCTCTTCTTCTTCTTCTTCATTCCCGATCTCTTCTCGCTTCCCCGTTCTCTTCTCTTTCTTCCAAGTTTCCAAACCCTATTTGATGTCGGGATCCTACGGCTCAGGCGGACCTGACGATGCCGCCCCGCCTCCTCGCGGTGGTGGCTTCGGCCGCGGCGGCGGCGGCGGCGGATACGGCTTTGGCGGCG
>LTAE01000309.1:54319-79506 GCA_001647135.1 Pontederia paniculata | reverse complement strand
TCATCCAAGTGTGCGGGTGTCGTCTGGGGCCTCTTGGTGCCGGTTATACTCGTGGAAATAATGGGTTCCTCCACATCCACCAAAGGTATTTCATTATCCTGTATAACCCTATCTTCCACATCTGGACTCATGTCCAATCCGTCTTCTTCAGAGTCATGACTATCGCCGATAATAGTCAGAGGCTCAGTGTCCTCTTCACCATGCAGTTCTTTCCTTTCATTCTCAAGGAAAGTTGCATCTCGACTCTCTATAAGACCTTTCTCTTCATGGAAGAACCTATACCCTTTGGATGTTTCACTATATTCGATAAACTTGCACATGATCGTCTTGAAGTCCAGCTTGTCCCTGATCTGACTTGGAACCAATACACGCGCTCTACATCCTTATTTTTAGAGATGACCTAACTCGGATTTTCTACCATTCCATATTTCGAACGACGTTAATTCAACAGACTTGCTGAGAATTATATTTTGTATGTAATTCACGGTCAAGACTGCTTCACCCCAAAATTCCTTAAGGAGACCGGAATGGGACAACATACATCTTACTGCATTCATCAGTGCCACACCATTCTGTTGTGGCGTATAGGGCATAGTAGTTTGCCTATTTATCCCTTCATGAATGCAGTAACACACAAATTCTCGAGAGGTGTATTCCCCTCCTATATCAGTCCTTAAACACTTAATTGGTTTACCCAATTTCTTTTCTACTTCTATCTTATATCTCTTAAACATATCAAAGGCTTCGACTTTCCTTTCCAAGAAATAGACATAAGTAAATCTTGAGTAATCATCAATGAATGTGATGAAATATTCTTTACTTCTATATGTACAGACACTCATAGGACCACAAATATCAGAATGAATCAATTCTAACATTCCATATGCTCAGAGGGCAATATCCTTGCACCTGTTATGTTAGGTACCAAGTTTATTTTGATTATTTGTTCCATCTTGAAATTCTCTGGGTGTCCTAATCTATAATGCCATAGATCATAATCACATGCATAACACATAGAATACTCAGAAGTGATTTTCATTGATTCATTGATGACATTGAGACATAATAAGTTATGTTCGGGAATAAACTTTTCCATAGTCATGACTTTATCATTCTTCCCAATGGTCACACGGTCTTTATAGAAGCGGACTTCAAGTCCCTTCTTCAGAAGAACGGGTACATATATGAGGTTCCACCGAATTCTTGGTTTATACAACACATCATGGATCACCATTATGCTGTCCCTCAGATCCAGGCTATATTTCCCAACACCTTCAACATCCAGATAGGTGGTGTTCCCCATATAGATCCTTTGTTCCCCCTTTTTAAGCTCTTTGAATTCAACCAAACCATCCTTGGTCTTTGCAATATGGTGGGTCGCTCCAGAGTCGATCCACCATCCACCTATGTCCGTCATCGCAGCATTGCACTCAATGACCCTAGCAAATTCGAGCTTATTAGGTTCTTTTCTCTGCCAACCCCTGTTTTGATTATGTGTGACCCTATTCTGGCCTGGCTTCTTCACTGTGGGACAATTGACCTTGAAATGACCATACTTCCCACAAGCGAAACAGGTTCCGCGAGAAGGTTTTCCGTTTGTCCTCTTGAATTGCTTCTTGTTAGGACCAAGGCGCTTTTGGTGGTGCATCGCATGAGCTTCGTCTGTCTCCTCGACTTCGAATACTTCAGTCTTCTTTCTGTTTCTAGCCATGTCCTGCTCTATGGCTAACTGTGCTGGAAGATTTGTCACCGACTTAATTGTCCCATTAAGTTGCAAAGTTGTGGTAGCCATGTCGAATGAGGGAGGCAAGCTGTTGAGAACAACTGACACCTACAACGGGTCGGGTAGATTAGTCCCTGCAGTGACTAAATCCTTAGCCATGACAATAATTTTATTAACATGATCTATGACGTTATCACCCTCCTTCATTTTACAAGTGTTATATTCATGAAGTAGCAGTTGTACATTCGATTCCTTTTTGGAATCATATTTTTCTTTGATATCCGTCCATAGATCATGTGCATTCTCATGAGTCTCGAAACCCCTAATGAGATCATCTTCCATATGTATTAATATGAAAGATTCGGTCCTTCTATTCTTGACCTTCCACTGCTCAAATGCACTTGTCTGCTCATCCGTTGCATTTTTGGATAATTCATGAGCATTTGAGTCAATTACAGATTCTAGATTGTCATACATAAGACCATATCAAATTTTTCGGCTCCACATTTCGTAGTTTGCGCCATTCAGACGCTCCATCTTGACCAGCTCAGAAGCAATGAGTTTATTCGTCATTTTGTTCACGATAGTTTTCTGTTCGACTATGCAAGAAAATAAAAGAAACTGGTGGACAGAAGATCAGGGCGATGTCGACGGTAGACGACGTCACAGATCAGGTGATGGCGAGCGGCGTCCTTCGTAGAAAAGAAAAGAAGCTGGTGAACCCCTGCCGAAAGTAGCAATCCATGCTTCCTCCACTTCAGATGTACAAAAAATTGCAGAAAAACAGAGGAGTAAAGGATCGCCGGAAACAGAAAAGAGAAGGCCGGTCGAGGGCGCCGTACAAGCTCTGATACCAATGAAGTAACCTGCAGAAGAGTGTTAAAAGATTTGAGGCTCCCAACCGGTGGTTCTAGAGCTCCAATCTCAAGCTCTATATATAGGCGCACATCATCATCGTAGTCCACCTCCACTTGTGTCATTTACCACTCATTGATAATCATTATGATCATAATGACCTATTGATAACTTCAATCGTTATCATCATAATAACCATAACGGTCATATTCCAACAGTTTCTTAGTTCTACCCTCTAATAAAATTATTTTTCAACTTAACGTTCATAACCAAACTATCCTATTAACCTAAGACAATTATCATGTAATTTATTGATGTGATGTCACATCATGATTTTGATATTAATAAATTAGATTGTCATGACATTTTTTTTTCAATCGTCCTAATGCCGACGAGGGTCAAATTTGAATGAACGTTAGTCAACCAATTTCCATGAGGGTATAACTTTATATTTTTTCAAGTACTGTAAGAAAATAATTATTGTATTTACGGGCATGAAATAAATTTCTAACTTTTTCCTTTGTTTTTTCATTTCATTATAAAAACTAGGGATGACACCCACCCCTCTTCGGGACTGGGGATATGTCTCCCACCCCGACTCCGCCAACTCAGCGCTGTCTCCACCCCCGCCCCGAATCCCCGTAGCGGGAGAATTAAATTTTCCGTCCCATCCCCGCGGATCCCCGAACCTCCGCAGGGACCCCCATTAATTTAATAAAAAATTTTTTTAAAAAAGAAAATATGTAATAAAAATATAAAAAATAATATTCATAAAAATATCATATTATACATATATGTATTTAAATATTATATTTTATATTTATGAATAAATACTTATAAATAGTACTTAAATAATGTTATACTAATATAATTAATTTTAAAATATTTCAATAAGTATATATATGCGGGGATCGATGATTCACGGGGCGGAAGCAATGTTCCCCATCCCGATCCCCGAATTGGGGTGCGGAAGGACTACGCCCTCATCTCCACCTCCACGAGAAAAAAAAATTCCCGAAGTCGGGGTCCCGGTCGGGGGTTCCCCGCTGGGATCCTCGAACTTCGAAGAGTTTTGTCATCCCTTATAAAAATAATATTTTATTCTCAAAAGAAATAAAAAATGGATAAATTCCTCAATTCAATATTTAATGGTAAAAACATATTTAAGAATTTTAAAATAGATTAAGAATTAAGGTAAAATAAGAAAAATAATTTGCAATGACGAGAAATGAATTGTTTAATAATGATAAATGTTAAACAAATGATTACGTGGCCATCAAGGATGTGAAGAGCGTCATGAGATGGAACGAGTCATCTGGAGATTTAGTAATGCAGGAGATGCAGCTCGATGAAACCGTTGCTAGATGCTTCGAATTCTATTTAGTAGATGTGAATCATAGTCCTTGACCTGTAGCTATAATAGAACTTCTTAAAAAAACACTAGTAATTAAGCTCATATGTAGTTTAACTCATTATAAGTTTATAACTATCAGCCATTAGATATGTCCTTGCCACTGAAAATTGATATGATGAATTTATCCATACGTTTTTTTTTTCGCTTAAAACTATTTTTTTATCGTGAAATGGGGGGAAAATGAGAAAAGCTAGAAATCCATTTCCTGCTCATATATATAATAATTATTCTCTTGCAACGATCTCGAGAAACAAAAAATAGGCCTATTCAGCACAAAGATATTGATTGACCAATGTTCACTCCATTTGGTTCTCGTTAGCACTTCGATAACTGAAAAACAAATGACATAATAATCTATTTTTTTAATATTAAAACGATGACCTGATGATAGTCACATTGTCTGAGGATTGTCTATAGTAGGTTAATAGGATAATTTGATTATGAGTTGTAAGTTGGAGGTGGTTTCATTATAAAATAAAGTTAGAGCATAGATTTGAGAAAATATTAAATTACATGGTAGTTGCCAAAAAATATTCTTTTTCTCTAAGATAATGTTTAGAAAAAAAATAGACTGACTGTTTGTCACGGTATCATGGAGATTTTGTAACACCCAACAATTTCAAAAAATAAAAATTATAATAAATATTAAAAAAAGATAAAAGAGTATGATTAGGATTAGGATTAGAAAAAAATATTAGTGTCAAATTCAAAGTATTATTCTAATATTTTAATATTTTTAATTCTACCTAAATTAATTTCAACAGACTCTCAATCACAAATGAGATAAGAGAAATTAAATTAGGTTAGACTTGGATTAGACCTTAAGAAATCCTTATAAATAAAGGGATAGAGAAGGGGATTCTTATTATTCTTTTCTCAAGTCAAGACACCAAAAATGTAAACCCAAAAAAAAACCTTGAATATAGGATCCACTTAAGTGAACCAACCAACTAACCCTAAGATGACTCCAAAAATATCACTTAAGTGAGTTGTGCCCTAGGTATAAAAAGAGGCAACCAATCACCTTTTCTCATTTTCTCATTCATATTCTCTCTCTCTCTATGGCACCCAAAAGTTAGGGTTTAAGGATTTTCTCCACTATTTTCAACTTAAGAAGTTGGGGAGGATCAAGGGAGACCAAGAGAAGAAGAAGAGGAGAAGAAGAAGAAGAAGAAATCACCATGGAGAGAGGAGAAACTATTAAGGATTTGCCAAGTTATGTAAAAAGGATTCAATTCCTCTTCTTTCTCATCTCAATCCATGAATTTGAGAACTATAAGAACCATTGTTCTTAGAAGATAGGAATGTAAGGGATGACTTATAAGATTTATTGCATGGATGAAATGTGCCTACATGTTCTTAAGTTTCTCTCCTTTTTAATTATGTTACCATGAATCATATGATATATGTTATGTTTAATTGAGCATGGTTATGATTTTTTCCTGTAACCAAACCCTAATGTTAGGAATAAGATGAACTATTAACCTTAGAGGATGCATGCAAACCCTAGGTTCTAATCTAGGCTAATTGCACCAAATGTGATGATTTTCATATTTAAATTGATACGTTATGAACCCTAGAATGGGAAAACTTAGTTAGAAATGAACTGTTAATGTGTATGTGAACTTCATGTGTGAAATTGGGAAAGTTGGAGAAGATAATCGACTAAAATCAGGTACGGAGTGATAAAGAGCACCTCAATCATAATGAGGAAGGGCCGCTGCGGGCAGCCCGTAGCGGGTGCATGCGCTTGTAATGCCTAAATGCATACCATAGTGCGCTTTCTCGATCATAGTGAACCCTAGGGCCGTAGTGCATTCACATTCTCTCATTTTTTTAATGTGAACAGAGTCTGATTATGACCCGGCTACGACTCAGCCGTGTTGAATGCGTATGAGGTTCACATGCATTTTTTTATCGTAGCGCGCCCTTTGGCCCGCAGTAGAACTTATTTCCTTTAAATGTTTACGTTTATTCAAAATTGCATATATTATGATCCATTCATATGATATGCTGATGTTAGTTTCTTAGTTAACCAAGTATAATATATGTTACTATTATTTTAATGATAATTGTGCAAATATATGCCATGTATTATGTTCCTAAGTTGGAAATCCTTGCTTGATGTTTATTATCCACATACATCAAAATGCATGCAAATTCGTAATTAGGTTAAACTTACATAATTATTTGCTAGACATGATGTATTGTAAAGAAGATGATGCATGATGAATTAGTAAAGACACATTAGTTATGGGAAAGTAGCCGAAGGCGCTTCCCGGAAAGTAATGTCTCCTCACTAGCAATAGTATGTGTGTGCTTCCCAAGATGGACCTCAGAGAATGGTCGGTTTAGCTAACCAATGTTAATGGGCTGATGTTACCCGAGAATCTTCATGCAAAGATAATAATCGGCCTATGATTATGATGATGATGAGGATAATGTGAGTCAAATAGAACTCAAATGGATCATATGGCTAATATATATATATATATATTATATATATATGTAAAGATGTAAAGAATGATAAATATGAACATAAGATGTTTAGTTTCTTATATATTTCATGTATGTAATGTTAAATGTGAACCTTATATTATGTGAATGTTCCATATTATGTTTATCTTGAATTGACTTATGTATAAAGATTATGCTTATGTCATATTGCATATTATATTTGATATATGTTGCATGATAGATGTCGACATTTACATACTCTAATCGGGAGATTTCCACCTCTCCTGTTTCCGGATCCATGCAGGTGAATATGAATGATGGGCTTGGCGGTGGTTAACTCATGACAGCTTTATTTTGCACATGGTCGCATCTAGGTCTTGTGGGTCTTTGAGTCATTAGTTGTTATATCTAATGAACTTGTTATTATTATTTATAGTGATTCTAATGAGTCTAGGACTCATGTCATGGGTCTTATATTTGGCCATAAATTTATGCCCATACGTGACAATATGTTACCTTCTTATAGATTTTATATATGTTTCCGTTACCTTGAGTTTTAATACTATTATGATATCATATCAAATTTTTTGATGTGATGTTATTATCTTTATTATGTCATCTATGATATCATAGGCTTGCTTAGTTTTTATTGCTTAGTGAGTCCATATGATAATGTTTAAATGTCTATGTAACGCCATCGAAAGCCTACACTGGTCGGGCCCGTGTGCGGATCGTTTTGGGGGCATTACAAGAAATCTCTCGCTCTCTCCCTCTCTCACATCTCTCTCTCTCTCCCTCTCTCTCTCTCTCTCTCTCTCTCTCTCAAATCTGAAGAAGAAGAAGGCATCGTGAGGGAGGGAAAGGCATGAGGATCGAGAAGGAATTAACTAAACTAAGGTATGTAAGTTAAAAGATCAACCTTAGAATACTATATACATTGATTTAATATAGAGATGATCTCGGTCGAACACAGACCGTGTTTTACTCGACATGGCCCGAGTTCACGCAGACACCGATTGCATCACCTCGAATGTGGGTCGTGTGCCACCGGATAATGAGAGGACGATCAGACACGGGTCACATTGTCGTCGAGCACGGATCATGTGTGCTTGATTGCATTGTGTTATACTTGGACACGTCGTTCAAAGCACCGATCGCATCTCGCCCGACACGTGAGACGTCAGAGACGCGGTCTGTGTCTTCCTTGGACGCAAGTCGCGCCTCACATGCAACATTGGAGACGGAACACGTGCCATGTTGCACCTTGACATGGTTGGTGTTCCACGAATCAAAGCAAGCGTAAAGGGAACCCTAACCCTAAGACGGCCCGTATTTTACCCGACATAGACCGTACTGACCGATACTGATATGTGATATTTCAGATGCGAGTTGTTTTCGCCCAGGAAATAGATGCGATGGCAAAACGAACCATGCCATTATAGACACAAACAATTTCTTTAGACCGAACACGACTTCCACAATCTTTAAAGCACAATCATGTCATGATCTGACACGTGTCGTGTTTTTCTGATAGAATATAGTCATATTTATTTGACCCGTAATGATTGTTATACCATGTTGAGTATTTCCTAAGTTATCATGATCTTCACCATTGATAAATATAATCTTAAAAATTGCTAATCTTTGTGATTAAATTTGCCGCACGAAGAGGAAGGCCCCACCAACTACGAGATTTATCTCGATTGTAGGATTTATTCCTGACTGTGGAACTTGACCCAACTGATGACTACTGATTCATGGCCTAGTTAGCCGTGCCTACGACAAGACAAACACGAATTTCAATTGCACTTGGTAAATGATCACATATTGATTGTCATAATTAAGATAAGATAATCAAAAAAATAAAGTGGACTTGAACATATTGATTACTGCACATCTTGATGCGACTGATATTTTTGCTAATGAAAGAAAGAACTGAACATGGACCAACTGTATATTGCAACCACTGTACATCTTGATGGTGCAATTAATGGATTCATGATTGAATTATACTTACTGAAAAGATAATTGAAAGGTAAAAAGAGAAAGTAAAGTAAATGATATTATTAAGATTATCTATTTCTTGATATTATTTTAATATATACTTTATTCTATTTATTATTGTTATTATATAATGGGCTTCATTGATCATGAGATATCATATTTCATACTTTTGATCTCATAGACGATGACTAAACTAGTGATAGGTGATGACATTGGTGACACAGGTGTTCGTAATATGAAAGCTTGCACATTAAGAGTCTAGCTTGAGTTCAACCTATTGAGTCTAATTAATTTTTATAATTATTTTAGTTTGTCTTTTTAATATTGAAATCATGTAAAATAATATTTTTTGCTAGACTTATTGATAAAGTTTTTATTTTAAAGTCATTCTTTCGCATATTGTTGATCAATCTTTTGATAAAAGTCAACACAAAGTAATATTATTATAACATCGTCAAATCTATGCTCTGACACGTGGTGGGATGTGAATTTGGGGTGTTACATATTTAAACTTCAATATTTAAAGATTTGTTCTTGGCACAAGATTTTTATTTATTTTTTATAAAATAATAAAAAAACATGCAAAAATACTTCAAAATATTGTCACCAAACATATATTATTTCAAAAAATAAGTCACTTTTTTTTCCGATGAATGACTAATTTGGTCACATAGAATAGATAATCTTTTTTAAAAAAATGTTGGCGCAAAAGAGTCATATATTTTCTTTAAAAAAAAGTACTATCATAAAGAACCACACACCCAGGTCTTTCTGAGCCAAATGATCAGTTTTTCATCTTATAATTAGTGCAAATTTTAATTACCGTCAGATTATTTATTGTCCAATGTATTAAGACTACTTGTAACAAAGGAAAAATGGGAGAAATTAAACAAGATAAAAAAAAATCACATTGCATTATGGAAGAAGAGGAAGAACAGTGACTCGATGAATAATGACCATGCTAAGATGACATAAATTATTTCTAATTTCTACTTCCTAGAAGTATTTTTGTAATAGTTAGGATCTTTCCTTGTATAAAATTAAGCAAATAATGTTTGATAATTTAAGTTTTTAAGACAAATAATTAACTCATATAATCTAATATATTGAATCACATTGTCAGGTTCGGATTGTAAAAATTCCGGCAAAGCTAGTATTTGAAAAATCTACCAAGGTGGAAAATATCATTAATCACACGTGAGAGGAACATTAAGAAAACCAATTATTTTCTATTTATTTAATTCTGTTGAAACTTAAAATAAATATATTAAAAGATCCATCCTGGCAAATTGCCTCATTGAATTACAAGTAATGAGTGACTCGCCATATAGAGATATATATAGAGATGCTTAATAAATTTTGTTTTGCATATATTAATCATCAAAATGAATTACTATAATATTTCTTAATATTTATATTTAAATTAAAATTATATGTAATTTTAGTTTAATTTGGTGATTTACCGTATGAAATCTCACATGGTCCGAAAAGTTTTTAATCAAAATTATTAATAATTGTAATTCAAAATAATAACAATAGATTATTATTATGAATGTTTTAAATTAAAATTATTAATAATTTTAATTAAACTATTATAGACATTCCTAACTGGCTAGATATTATGTATTTATACAATTGTTATATATATATATATATGAAAAAAATAAATAATGAACAAGTTATATATATCCATGAGACACTACACATATTTTATCTTAATAAATAAATATATAACTATTGCACATAACAACAAGCAGTTGCCGCCATATATTAATATATTTATATAGTAAAGAAATGTATATCCTAAAATCGATTTAAATTATTAGCATTCGATTTCTAGAATCTGGATTCACTGAACATGCCAATCTGCATAATTAGCTGGGATTTATCGAACTTGTTAATTTGTTCTTGAGACAAGACAATATATGAAATTGGCAGTTTGGCAGACGACAAGGAGAATGGTGGACTGCATGCACCGAATGCATGCCAGGCTCTCTTGCGGCCGCCGGGATGGAAACCAAAACTGCATAGTATCCATAATTGCATCAATCATTCGCCGCCACGTAAGTTAAAGAAACCTCGACACACTGCAAACTTGTGCTCTGTTCGTCCTCTCTTTTTTTTTTATTCACCGAAACAAACGAAAAAAAAATGGAACAGAACACGAGTTCGTAATATCTTACGACCATATCGTATCTATAAGTTCGTGTCGATAAGATTTTAAATAGATTACTTCGATCTATCCGAAACGTGTTCGACATCTTTGTGTCTGTCGACCTGTTAACTGTTAAGTCGAAGCATGGCACGAGGCGAGAACAAACAAAGTTGACCCAAAACTCGATCCACTGCAATTAATTAGCACAAATCAAACAAAGCGGATGGCACATCTCTCGATTCGATCACAGGAACGGATCCCACAGCGATCCTTGTTCCCAGTACTCGACGTCCAATTCGCTCACTTCTCCGTCGCCGGCGCCGGCGACGCAATGCGGCGGCGGGTCCAGGAGCAGCGCCTGCGCTAGCTCCGTCCACATCCTCGGGGACTCCAGCCAGAGCTCCTCGTCGTCGTCCCACGGCATCGGCCTGCGCGTCCCGGCCCCGGAGACGCAGCGCCGCCACGTCGTGTGCTGCAGCGGCCATCTCGGCCGACTCGAAGCTACCGAGCCATATCCTGCTCTTCTTCCCGGGCTCCCTGATCTCCGACACCCATTTGCCCCACTTCCTCTTGCGGACGCCTCTGTACTGGATCTTCTCCGCGTCCAGTCCGCAGTGGCTTATGTAATTGCTTCTGTCATGCTCCATTTTTCCTTCTCTCAGACACCACGTTAAGCAAAAAACAGTACAAATGTTGCCGGATCGATCCTGCTCCGAAGAACAGACACAATGCACAGGAAACCAGAAGACAATTGTCTGGAGATTGCAGCAGCAGCAGACGTGGTAGCAGAAGTTGCAGAGGTGTGCGAGGTTGGGGGTGGTTTAAATAGGGAGAAGATGTATGGAGGAGTTGTTTAGGGCTGCTTCCCGGCAGCTGCATGCATGATCAAGATATGGTGGTTGTAGTTGTAGTTGTAGACTTGTAGTAGTGAAAGGAAAAAAAAAGGAAACAATTATGTGCGAGGATATTAATGTGCATGAAGTGTAGATATATACATATCACTGTCAGATCTTATATAGAAAGATTGCATTGTGATGATAAGGTGCTGTAGGTTGGAGGGGTTGTCTCGAGATTGGGAGGACAATGTGTAGCTATTCAAAAGGTCCACAGGTACTATATATATCGACCAGAGTTGGCAGAGTAACTTTTAGATTGAGCTTATCCTACCCTTCTTTTAACATCCAATTTCTAGTTAATGATTTTGGAGTCTGTGTTTGGAAAACTATGGTTGTAAATGAATTATTATTATTTATTTAATTACCTTCTTTACATATGATCCATCTCAATCACATGTTTAACTAATTAACTGTAATGAATGATGAAGCTCCGTATTACCGCGTATAAATTAAGGAATAAATTATCTTAACTTTTTAATATTTGATCAGATTTTTTAAATTATGCATCGCTAATAATTATATTGATCACAAATTAAAATTTTGATAAAGTATTAAGTTCGACTAACTTAATATTATTTTTTAATAAGACACATCGTAAGAAATATATATATATATATATATATATATATATATAATAAGCTCAATACCTTCTCTTGATGATGTAAAACAGTTTATCATTTCATATCAATTTTTAACTTATCGGATCAAAATAAATTTTGTTTGGCAATAAAAAAAAGTTGGACAGATAAAGATGGTACAGCTGGATCTTTGAAGGCAGGCAATTACTCGTTGGTGGTCAGAAGGAGAAGCGTCGCAATCTCAGGTCTCAGGATTCAGTTCAGCTATTGCTCTCTCTCTCTCTCTCTCTCTCTATATATATATATATATATATAGTTAAATGTTACAATGAATGCATATAACTGGCTTCCATTTGGATTAGGTGGCGATATCACAGTGGAGCTTGGTGGGTCATGGGGGCCTACCAAAGGTGTGGGGGCGTACATGCGTACTACTGTTTGGACCGTGGCACGGACATCTGGCATTGTCTTTCCGTACAGGTGGTGGCGCTCACTCTAAACAGGAGACAGAGGACACGAGGGCGAGAGAAAGGGATATATAAGTATATATATATATGGATGGAATCCAGTTGTAGTTGTATTGACTTGTTGGCACTTAATTGAGATTTGTTGTTGGGGTCAAATAGCAGCTCCAGTCCATTTAAGTAAATTTGACTCTCAACAAAACGATTTTAGCTGCATATGATTCCTGGTCTTAATCCGGATCATGTCTCTCTAACTTTGGTTTCCGTTCCTTACATGCACTCTCCAAATGTGTGGTTTAGAGGATAGTTGATTTAATTTTGGGTTGTCATATAATGCTCCTACAAAAGAATGCAAGCTCAACATTGCAGTGACCTCAAGCAGTTTCTTTCTTTTCAGGTGCCAACTTACTTCTAGTATAAAAGAATCAAGGACAGCAACCATCTCTTGATGACAAGATTCAAATCTCATTGCGAGATTTTACCAAGAATTTGTAACTTTAGAGAGGTATTTAATTATCTTACACTATATTTTTTCCCTAGAAAAGAAGAATTATATATTCATCCTAATTAACCCCTGGCATCCTGCCTAACATCCAAACTAAAAAGCTCGGTCAAATCACTGATTCATTTCAATGATATTGCAATCTTGCCTTTTTAATTTTTGGGAAAATGATGAGTTAGTCGGCCGGGTGTTATATGATATATATGGGGCACATGTATTTGATCATATTGCACTGTGCAACTGCATGAGGAGGAGGAGGCCGGGACAATAATTTAGATTGACAGTGGGGCGAGCGAGGCTACCTATAAACAGCAGCTGCATGCGACTGGCCTACGTAAGTACTCTGTGTGCATGCATGTATGTGTGTGGAGTTTGATAAAACCCAATGGTTTTCGATCATTGATTGCATCAGGTGGCATCTATACATTGTGAGGTATGGCAATGTGGAAATCAATAAATCAAGATTGATGATATTATACATATACATATACATATATATTATATATGGGTCCATCTTGCAACATATCCAGCTTTACTCCTCCATGCATATATGTAAGATTCGAAAGCATGCCAAATCTTTTTTGTGGGGTTGGGTCGGCATATCTGAGTTGGATCGTTCAGGATAGGAGGATGCATGAGATCATGGATATGGATACGTTCTTATCACAGGATCCATAGCCTCTCATTACCAACAGATAAATATATAAGTTATTTATAGTTTTCAGACACAAAGATTTCCCATGGATTCAATGCATACAGAAGTTAAGTAGAAAAATAATGAATGAGTAAAAATACATGTGCAGCGAGCAATATACATGCAAATACAATAATTGAAACATTATGTTTATGCAGCTATATGAGATCTGTGTAATGTGTGTGTGTGTGTGTTTTCCTAACCTTAATTTACACACCGAAAGCATCTCCGTTCATGCACGCACACACAACGCCCCTTTTTTGTGTGAAGTCGGCATGATCTTGACCTGCCCAATCAAATGAGAACTCGTGTAACAAAAAGGTTTGATGGCGATGCGAAGCCAAATTAAAGAGCAAAAAGTTTGGAATGACTGATAAGGAGTCAAATGATGCTGAGGGGCGTACTATAAGAAGGTTCCCAGCTGCTGCTCTTGTGCATGTATTAGGTTAATATTGTGCCAAATCACTAGTTTTATCACTATCATCAAACAGTTGAATCACTATTTAAATGAGAGACTAATTATTTAAGAAGCATTCGAAAAAAAAGGTCCATGATCGATTATTCATGATGTTAATTGATTGATTGATTGCTTATATATGCATATCATTTCATAAAGGCTAAAGTAGTACTATGCATATATATGACTGCTATATAAAGCTAGCTCTAAGCATGTATGAGCCAAATCAGCTCAAAGGACTTGCGTACGCTTGAATGTGATGGCTGCTTTTAGCAACATCTATCATTGTATAAGATGCTTCTCTAATTGCCACCAATGTGGAGTTAATTATTAATCCAATTTTGTTAATGAGAAATGATAAATTCATCTATTAGCATAATTAATGATCACCGGCTTCTTGATAAAATAAAATCAGAGGACCAGGATTAATTAGCTCGATACTACAAAATTTGCTAAGTAATTATATAGCAGCACAATTGGATCTCCTAAAGGTGAAGTTTTGCCTCAACGTGTACAAACTGGTACTGCTAAATATTTCACTTTTTTACGAATGTATAATATACTAGTTTCTTAGGTTTCGGTATGTCAAACTTTAAATTTGTAGAATAGTGAATAGATTTTTTACTCGATCAAATTCTATTTAAATATTTGATAGATAATTGTTTTTATAGTGTTTATACTTTATATATTAGAGGATCAAACTCTATAAATTACTTTTGCCATCCTATAGACTTTAGGGTTTAGACATATATTCTTAATATTTTATTTTATTTTTATTTAAAAACCACTTAATTATTCTTAATAAATTCTTTTATTTTCATAAAAATAATTATTTTATTTTTAAATATCATATTACATATTATTTTTTGGAAAATTATTTCACACCTCTATTTTTCTTATCATCATAAACAATATTCTTATTTTAAATTGATTATTCTTTATTTACAAAGTCCAATATTTTTAAATAAAAAAATATTATTAAATATATCAAATAAATTAGTTACTACATTTTCATATATCATGTGAATTATAATGCAAATTATGTTTATATCTTTTTATGTCATCTTATAGTTATTATCAATTAATTCAATCAATAAACTTGTCAAATATTTTACTAAACTTATTAGTTAACTCCTTATATGTATTCATTGATATCTAACAAAGCTTCACTATATTAGTCAACACCGTTAATCATATATTAAATTATTAATTTTTTCAAACATAATTTCAATCAAGCTATTCTTTTTCACGACAACTTAATTCCTTGAAATAAAAACAGAACTTTAACCAGGCTATATTTTGTACGACGACATATATAATTAAAATAAGAAAGCATTACAAATATTGTGGACATATGGATTATAAGAAGGTTCCCTAAATTGGGAGTCTCACAGGTGACATACAACATCGCTACAAATGGAGGTGAGAGATTGTATATTTGTATTTCATTGAAAAAATATCAAATGAGTAATAATTGAATTATATAATTTAAGATGACGTCATAGGATCTTGAAGTTTCTATTTTATTTAACCCACATTTATTTTTCTTATTTTATATTTTTATTTTATAATATCAGAATGAAACAAAAATAATGAAAAATAAACATAAAATAAAATTCATATTTCTTTACCGTCCCTCAATTGTTCTAAATATTTTTTTTTCAATATTTGATTTTGTACTTTGAGACATTTGGAAGAATTAAACTTATTTAAGTTATTGCCAACTGCATATTAAAAAGGACAAAATTATGAATGCTAGATCCGCGGTCGAACCGGTACCGCTCATTTCTCATCGGACGGTTGCAAATTGTTTAAACTAAGACCATACCATGCAAGCCAATTATATCTTGAGGATTATACTAAAAAAAGAAGAAAAGAACAATAAAAGAAAAAAAAGAAATGTTGAGCGCGGCGACGGCGCCACGTTGCCTCCATTTGGCGGCAGCCGGAGACTTATCTCCGGCGAAAACCCCGGTAAGGTTTAGGATTTCGGAGGTGATGGGCCTGAAATCACGGGCGCCGCCTCGGAAACTTCGTCAGGCCCTGAGCATCTCGTGCAGCTCTTCCTCCTCGGCGGAGGGGCAAATTGCTGTGGGAGACCCTTCTTTGGAGCTTCCCACCGCCGCCGACGTGGTCAGGGAATTCTACGCCGGAATCAATCGCCGGGATCTCTCGGCCGTGGCGCCGCTGATAGCGGAGGGGTGTGTATACGAGGATTTAATCTTCTCCAAGCCTTTTGTCGGAAGAAAGGTCAATTTGCTAAAACCGTCCTCTTTTTACATGTTATAATCAAGACTAGAACCTTTACTAGACTACGATTAGAAGCATTATATGGTAACTTTTAGATGCAATGCTTGTATTGATTGGATTCTTGTCTTTGCTAGATTTATTGAAATCAGACTAGTTAGATTTTGAGTATAGGAAAATGTATAGAATAAGTAAATGGAGGGATTGAGTTTGCAGCACAAAGATGAACTTAGACACATGCAACACATATCTGAACATTATTATGTGACAAAAGTAACATATGAAGTGTATATTTGAGCCATCGCGATGACATAGTTAATACTGTCATATCCAGTTGCTTAGATGTTTGTTGCATATATGCAATGCATCATGTGCAATTCCAACAATTTGCTTATCTTGTAGATAATTTTTGTGAAGACACATCAAATTGATCAAGTTAGTCCCGTGCCTATTCTATTTATGGTTTCTTCGAATTTTTTGATGTTGAATGTTGCTACTTTGATTGCATCAACAAAATCCCCTTAATATTGATTATGGTCTTTAATGATTATGTTGCCCGTCCTTCACATATAATAAGATAAGTACCTGTCGCATCACACATTTCACACAATACTATTGACAATGTTGACATGTAGAAAATCTATTGTGAAGGTGGATTGTAAACCAGCAAACCATGCTGGTTTCATATGTATCCATTAATCGGTTTTCTGACATGGACAATTTTGCACTGTGTCAGTCAAATTTCGGTGTAGTGTAGCTTGTTGCCTCAAAGTTCCAGATCAAGAGGTTGATCTCTGACTTCCTCAAATGAGCTAGGATGTTGTTATGCATGTCCATGCCAAACAAATGTTGTCTAGCTTACTTGGACTGTCAGGCACATCCTTTTATTTTCCTACCCTAAAATGAATTGTTATACAGGATATTCTTGAGTTCTTCCAGAACTTCACAGAATCTATCAGTGCTGATCTCCAATTTGCTATCGATGACATATCTAATGAAGACTCGTCAGCTGTTGGAGTTACATGGCACTTGGGTATGAGTACCTCTCTGAATGATGAAATATGATAATATCTTGAACAATTTCTTACACTTTTTCAAAATTTTAGAGTGGCAGGGCCGGCCATTTCCTTTTAGCAAAGGATGTAGTTTCTATCGGCTTGAGGTTCTTGATGGAAAGAGAAGGATAGTGTATGCTTTCTTATTTGTTACTGGTTTCTGATATGATAAGTAGAATTGAGCATTCTTAATTTATTATTTTCCATGATATATCTTGACCCAGCTATGGACGAGATTGTGTGGAGCCAGCTACCAAGCCTGGGGAATTTGCATTGGTATCCCCCTTATTTTATACAAGTTCTTATTTTTGCATGAAGAAACATTTATTGCTTCAGTACAATGATTGGCGGCATGAAGTTTTGTTTTCCATAATTCAAATTATGAAAGCCAGTTCTTAAATTATCTAGTCTCTAGACTAGGTTTGATTGTAAGCATTTCTGTTAGGAACTTGTCATCACAAAAAAAATTATTGTATTAGATTGCTCAATAGTCAATCCTCAATTTACTGTCAAAATAGGATTCTAATCAAGTGCCGTCCATTTAGATAAGGAAATTATATGATAATTAACTTTATTTTCGGAATCTCTATTAGTGATATCTTTAGTGGCATTCAATAATGCTATAAATCTTAAATACCGATTATCAGCCTGGTCAGATTTTGGATTGGATCATAATGACCGACTTATATTTTGATCTAATATCCAAAATGTCAGGTATCCTAAGAACAATTGTGAAATATAGCAATTTCCATTATCTGAGTCAGGTTCTCCTTTGCTTGTAGTCACTTATCATTCAATGATTGAATAATTCATTTGATTTTATTGAACCAAACAAACTGATATCTTCTTTAATGTATAAAGAAAGTATTTCAATATTAACCCTTTGACAATTCTGTTTGTTTGAGTTATTATATTTATTACTAGACGGAATGGGATCAAGACACTGATGTAAAGAAAATCTAATTATTACTTGATAAGCCTTTGTCTAGGAGTTGATCATCTGTCTAGCTGATTTAAAACGTCACAAATATTGGATGCATGAAATTGCTTTATGATGGCTATGCAGGTTCTCATTAGGGGCGTGACTTGGTTATTTCAGCAATTTCCTCAGCTTGCTGATCGGTTATGAATGAAATATCTTTTGACACTGGTAGAATTAGCAGAAAGGTAACATATGTGACAATTTCTCTTCCGAAAAATATTTTATTGTAATTGCTTTCAGATGGACTTTTAATTGTCAGCATTTTATAATTCTGGCAATGTGCATTAAAATGCATCTTAGATCACAGTTTACCCACTAATTTAGTGGATTGGTATGTTTTCAGATACTGAAACAAGGACTACAGAAGGAAACAAACACTCTGATTACTGCTATCAGTACTGTGCAAATGCCTTACATTTATGTATCAAGAAATGTTCATTTTGTATAGTGCTGCACATATCATACTTAAAGCCCAGTTGTCGTATTCTGGTGAGATTAGTTAATTTGCCATGGGTTTTTTTTTTGCATGGAAATGGCTAGATTATGCTTTTTTTATCTGACAATTTAATTCCAATGGATCATGGACAGGCAGTCAAATTAGACTTACACAGGATATCAACTTGGGGACAAACACACCATTGGCGTTCCTCTCTTTATACTCGTCTTTCTCCTTTCCTTGTGTTCATAACTCTCTTTGTAATGCTTGAGACAAGTCTGCCAATATGTACCAAAATTTCCCAGTAATTCAATGCTACAAGGCTTATTCTCTCCATCAGGCTTAGCGTTAGATTAATTGGGTCACCCTCCTTTTCCTTACCTTATTTTTTCTTTGCATATCTGAAATTTACTTGCTTTACTGTCAAGTTATTTTACTGACAAAGGATTATAGAAAGTTATTGCATATCAGTCAATTATTGTTTGAGCAAAAAAAATGTCTGTCACTTAAGTGATCAAAGTTCAAAATTCAAATTCACATAAGATAATTATTTTAGAGTTAATTTCATTTTCCTCCCTCAAACTATAATATATCTATCAATATAACTCTTCAATTGTATTATTATCCATTTTGCACCCTTAAACTTTTCAAATAGTAACATTTAACCCCAAAAAATAAATACCATTATTTTTTATGTTATCTTTAATTTTTAAAATTACTATTTTACCTTTATTAAATATATTTTTTGGATTATGATCTAATAATATAAATTTTCTCATAATTCTAAGTATATTTAAAATTCAACTTTAACTTTTCTATTTTTTAAGTATTATTTTTTACTTCAAAATATTCTTCGATTGTAATTTTATTTTTTTAATCCAATTGCAAGTTTTCCTTTTTATATTCTTGAGTAAAACTAAGATTATTTATTTTTGATCAATTAATCTAAGAAGGATAAACAATAATTTAATAATTTTTTAAAAAATAAATAAAATGATAGAAAAAAGGATTATTTTTAATTTTCTGGACATATCTACTAATATAGCCCTTTAACTATATTATTATCCACTTAGTACTCTTAAACTTATCTAATGGTAACACTTAACCTTGAAAATAAGGTTTGATACTTTTTCTATTCATTTTATTTATTTTTTAAATTGTTAAGTTGTTATTTTATCCTTCTTAAATATATTGATCAAAGACAAATAGTCTTAGTCTTGCTCAAGAATATAAAAAGAAAAATTTGCAATTGAATTAAAAAAAATAAAATTGAAGCCGAAAAATATTTTGAAGTAAAAAATAATACTTGGAAAATAGAAAATTAAAATTGGATCTTAGATATACTTAAAATTATGAAAAAAATTATATTATTAGATAAGAATCTAAAAAATGATAATTTAACAAGGGTAAAATAGTAATTAAATAATTTAGAAAAATAAAAATAATATAAAAAATAATGATATTTATTTTTTGAGGTTAAATTGTCATTATTCGAAAAGTATAAGGGTCCAAAATGGATAATAATATAGTTCAAGGATTATATTGATAGATATACTATAATTCGAGGGAGAAAATTGAAATTAACCTTAGAAAAAAATGTCAAACATTTCTTTTGAGGCTAAGTGTCATCGTTAGATAAGTTTAAGAATGTTAAGTTAATAATAATATAATTATGGGGCTATACTGGTGGTGTCATAGACCTTACAAACTTTATACATCACATATTATATATCATTAATTTGCCTCGAGATCACTCCTAAAGATGGTTTTACAGGATGTTTATGTTGGGTTATTTGCGTTTTTATATCGGATTATTTTTGTTAACCTTGCCCCAACTAGTAACTTTACATTGAACTTTATTCTAGTAAGGTCACTAAACTTTCAACATATCAATTTTTTTCGCTTCACTCCAAATCTTCATTTATTAATTGAGGATAAAAAATTACACATAAATAATAATAAAAATATCATTGTGTGCGATATAATGCAGTTAGTATTATCTTTAAATGGAACTTCTTTCACATTTGGCTGCATATTCTTGTCCGGTGGGTCTTGGAACTTATATTACATTTGGCTGCAGGGTTGCGGATTCTTGTCCAGTGAGACTCGGAATCTTCCAATTTTCTCCCAGCACTATAAATATTGAGATGAACTTTTCAAGGCCATTTACTTATACTTGCTCTTATCACATAAATGCTAATACATGATCCGAATCACAAAATCAAGTAGCATTTTTTTTGCTTGTGAACTTGTTAACATGAGCAGTTCGTCATTGATCAAATATTTCATAATATACCAAGTGAGCATAAAATTGACAGGTTTCAGTTCGTCATTGATCAAATGCATCTACAAAGTCTGCAGTATATGAGAACCTTCTTTGAGACCTGAGCATAATTCATACATAGTAAGCCACAAGCAAGCATGACTGACACAAAAAATATGATGTAATTAGTCGTTCAGAAGATTATAATGGACTTTGCATATACCAAAGCAACTGATATGCCACTTAGAAAAATACATTTTTATATTGTTTAAACTTTCTCAAACCGCACAGAATAATGAAGTTAAACATAATGTTGCCCCTCTAATAGCTCCTTCAAGGAACACTCATTGCATCATCTCTCTAATGATATCTTCAGACACCGCCAGAAAATGTACCAGAAATATAATTCCCAAAGTCAGGTTTTTGATAATAGTACTTGCAAATGCAAAAAAAGACTTATTTCCAAAATCCACAACAACCCTTAGAGCACCTGAATCGATTATTTTTCAGGAGAAAAGTATACTAGATAGAAGCTGAATCCTGATAACAAACATATCAGTAGATATTGACATAGCCATCATTCATTTTTAAGTTCTTACCGTGGTATCCTATCTAAAGCAGCTTAACACCAACATCTCTCACGGAATCGATGACAGCCTTAATTTTTCCATGATATTTCTGCTCCCTTTTTAAGAACACGGAGACTGCAGGGATGCCCTTGAGCAGCAGACGGTCGCCCAAGATCTTCCCGATCTTTGCGGCAGCCGCAACATCTCTCGTTGACTCCATGCTTGGCCTCAGCAGCTTTTCCTGAGAGCTTGCAGAGCAGGCAATAGTGGCTGTTGGGGTATGAATAACCTGGGCACTAACATATTTGCTTGTGAAGTGCATTTTGAGCACATAAGGCTTAAGATAATTTATAATCCTTGGTGGCCTCACGGGGGGAGGGATAACCATTTCTAGTGATGTTAGACGGCCTGAAAGAAGCAGGAAATTCAGGAGACTAATTAGAATGTGGAACTAACAGTTAATCAAAGAACTCAAAAAGCACAATAATTGTATTATCCATGTTCTAATACATCAAAAAATGAAGATGCTCACATGCTAGACAATTTTAACGTGTACATATCAATATATATAGTAAACACAAGTTTATCCATAACAAAACCAAATGATTCGGAAAGAACAATTGCACAAGAGATATTAATCCTTCAGGAAGTGCACATGCAGAATTCCCGAAAGAAAAAAAAACAATTCTTGATGCAGAATTGTATGCAAGAACAAATGTATATCAGGAAACATATGAGCCATATTCCTACTTTTCAATAGCTACTTTACTTCACATGCTAGTTTGGTTTCTACTATCTACTAGACATGTACCTCCTAAAAGAAACGTAGTTGGATTGAATCTCCTAATATAGACAAGAAAACCTTTCTTCAGACCAGTCCTGCAGAAATCATAATCCCGAAACTGAAAGGCGCCTCTAGTAACACCTCAATCTAAAAGAACATCTACAAAAGCATCATAATGTTCTTCAAAAAGTAAACATCTTGATGCAAGGTCTTCTGGTTACATTATCAACAAAAAACTTGAAATATGGATACTATATGCGTCCAAAAAATTCAATGTAATAATGCCTCTAGTCATTTGGTCGCGATGAATTCTTGGTAAAACTAAGGCAAAGAAAAAATGGATTGCCAGTTCCTGTCACTCTCCTTTGCATCAGAACACTTCTGACATGAGAATAGTATCAAATCATCTAATACACATTTGCCAAATAACTAGAACAATAATACATATTTGTCATAGTCACACCTCAAAATCTAATATTGTAACACCCGGATCCGTTAACCCGCAAGCCCGCAACCCGAATCCAATAAGGAGGAAAGAGTATAAATATAACCTAGGGGTTTGAGCCACAGATTTTTACTGTTCAGAATATTCTGTGGCCGGCCCTAGGTAAGATGGACCCCTCCTCCTCTCCCCTGTTCATGTCGTTTTCCTCTGTTTCTCATCCTTGTATTTCTATGCGGCCTAGGGGAAGAAGATCCTCCATCCAGCAGGAGAAACGCCAGAGAGGACGTCCCCGGAAGAGTAGACCGAATCCAGAAGAAACCGAAGGTATGTCCCTGGCGGATTCCTAGTACATAAAGTATAGTATGTTAGATCTGCATGTATTGGATTTCCAGTAGAACGATCTCGTTTGTATAGTATATCAGATCTGCATGTGTTGGATTTCCAGTAGAACGATCTTGTTTTTGTATAGAGTGTCAAATCTGCATGTGTTGGATTTCGGGTAGAACTATCTCGTTTTTGGTATTATGTAACGGGCCGCAACGATTCGGCACGGGCCGCAACAAGCGGACAACCAGATCGGGCGGGCGACCAGCCACGCCAGGCGGCGTAGTGTGGACGACCGAACACGCCTGGAGGCATGGTGCGGGCGTCCGAATATTGTTAAACATGTCCAATGCGGCCGTCCGAGCACCCTAGATGAGGTGGTGCGGGCGATCGACGTATCCCAAACAGCGTAGTGCGGGCGTCCAAGTACCCAGATGATGCGGTGCGGACGACCGACGTATTCCAGACAGCGCAGAACGGGCGTCCGAGCACCCAGATGATGTGGTGCGGGCGATCGACGTATTCCAGACAGCGCAGTGTGGGCATCCGAGCACCCCAGATGATGTGGTGCGGGCGACCGACGTATCCCAGACAGTGTAGGGCGGACGTCCGAGCACCCAGATGATGTGGTGCGGACGACCGATGTATTCCAGACGATGTAGTGCGGGCGTCTGAGTACCCCAGATGATGCAGCGTGGACGACCGATGTACTTTAGACGACGCAATGCGGGCGTCCGACATTCCAGATGGTGCGGCGTGGACGACCGATGTACTCCAGATGATGCAGGGCGGGCGTCCGACGTTCCAGTCGATGCGGTGCGGGCGTCCGAACACTCCAGGCGTTGCGGCAGGACGACCGAACACTCTAGGCGTTGTGGCAAGACGACCGAACACTCCAGACATTGCGGTACGGGCGACCGGACACCCAGACGGTGCGGTGCGGATGACCGAAGCACTCCAGGCATTGGACGACCGAACGCTCTAGGCGTTGCGGTGCGGGCGACCAGACATCCCAGACGGTGTAGTGCGGGCGACCGAGATACTCCAAGCGGTGCAGAGCGGACGACTGAAGGGTTTCCAGACGGTGCGGAGCGAACGACCGAATCGGCCAGTGCAGTGCAGAGCGGGCGACCGGACAGGCAGGCAGCGTGGTATGTAGCAGAATACTCTATCGGTCACGGGCCGTGTTCTGACCACACGGCCCGAGGTCTAGACTAAATGACACGACTGAAATCCTTGATTTGATACTTAAGGACCTTGTTGTGATAATGGTGCAAGATTAATAACCTAAGTAGGACGTCGACCATTGTTTAGGAGCCGCCAGAGTTAATATATAGGGCGGGTAGCATGACTGCTACCTGGTTCCTGTTGTTCAGCCTGCTCCCGCTGTTCAACGAAGAGGATTCACGTGCATCCTCCCCTTTATAGGCATTGGCCGTGGTAGTGCACCACCACTAGCGGTCGGCGTACCTGGAAGACTCATGAGCGGTTTATTAATTTACCCCAAAGTCACCTGAACATATTAATGGGATAAGATCAAAGATCATTGCAGAATTTCATATTAAAGTACTTACACTATGACATGGTTTCATGTATCTTGTTCATATCCTGATGCTGTTCTAGGATATGCTGATCCTATCGATGTTCTGATGTTGCTCCAGAATATTTCATATAATCCTGATGTTGTTCCAGGATATGATGATCCTATCTATGTTCTGATGTTGTTCCAGAATATTACATATAATCCTGATGTTGTTCCAAGATATGTTGATTCTATCTATGTTCTGATGTTGTTCCAGAACATGACATATAGTCCTGATGTTGTTCCAGGACATTCCCTGAGGCTGTTCCAGGGTAGTTTTGATTTCTGAATATTGATAACT